>DWHP01005681.1:0-11790 GCA_018247895.1 Parnassius honrathi | reverse complement strand
ATTTTATCTTAATTTTATGCTTATTAATGTTAATTTTTTTTGTTTAATATATATCTTTTAAAATTATTTTTGACGCCCTCTTATATTGAATTTAATTATTATTAATAATGATAGGACTTCACAGAAGGTAAAAAACAAATAAGCGATAAAACTCCCCCACTCGTTCAAGTAGTATAGTAGTTAGGTGCAGGCAACTAACCTTGGTTATTGCACGAGTCTTAACTGTTGTCGTTATTCTGCATACTTCATTTATTTTGGTCATATATTATATACATTTAATATATATAACTTATAATACATCCTCGAATATTTTATAACGTAAAGTCTAATATACCTCCAATATAGGTACTATATTGGAGGTATATTAGACAATATAATCAATTATTTGAGAGTGTTTTTTATTAACAATATGCAGTCCGTAGTCTGGTCTACCCGTCTGGATGTCAGGTATAAGAGTTAATGTATTTTTTATAGAATAGGTTGACAAACGAGCACATAGTCCACGAGATGGTAAGTGGATGCTGTGGCCCATAGACATCTAAATCTATCCTCGATTAAGAATCAAAATGCAGATGCGTTGTCACCCGTGAGGACTAAGAAGGAATACCTCGTTTCCAGTAAAAAAGGTCTTCGGTTCTTTACATTAACCATACAAAACATAGCAGCATCGAGCTGCTATTTTACGTTTTTATACTGTGAGAGCGTGGTCGAGCCAACCCATTCTGCTACAATTATAATATAGTTACAGCGTGGCTCTACAACGTAAAATATGTATGTAAGAACAGATAAATTGACCATTCAAACACGCACTAATCGTAAACAAGGCAAATAATTACGATAAACGAGTAACTAGGATTCGATACTCGCCGGCACCAATGAAATTATTAGTTATAATTTTAAGGTTTCATTTAACACGTACATAGCGGTGAAGGAAACTACCTGTCCTTCTAAACATGAAACATGAATTTGTTGAAAATTTTTGAAAAATAATCGCTTTAATTGCTTCGATCGGTAAAAAAGAACTAAGTATCGAAGCTATGTTGAATTTCTCCGCTAAACCGATTTCAAAACTCATACATACTAGTATAAGACTTACTGATCATTTCACGGAATTCTTTATTAATGGATCAATTGTTTTTAAATATATTGTTTTCTATTTTAAATATATCTTTTCGATATACTTATACCACGCGGACTCTTAGAAATATAAGCTTTAAACGTTAAAGGTTTAGAAATTGAAAAACAACAACCATGTTTTAATTCTGACAACAAAGTATTCGTAACATTAGTAAGTAGTATTTGTCTATTACAAAAGTTTCTAAAATAGCGGCCACTTTTTTCAGTTTTGCTGACGCTTTCGTATTTGTAAGTCACGGGTGTTGGGCAAAGAAAAAATAAACCAGTACTTGCTACGAGCAAAGAAGGCGATGTTTCAGAGAGGCTGCCCTATGCCAATGTGATGGCCGGTGTCGCTGTTGGTTTGTATACTGCATATATTTTGGTGATATATATTTTATAACGTAAGGTCTTTACTGAGTAGGGCTCATTTAATTAAATAGTTGAGTGTTGTTTCTATCAGATATACTGTGTATAAAAAACACCCTTACTAACCGACCTTTACATTTAGATACATAGTATCAAGTTAGCTACTGGGAAAATTTATTTACTCTTTAGAATTTAGATTCTATAATCGAAGCAAAAATTATATTTCTCATTGTAATAAAATGGTATGGGGTGAAAGTGAACTCAAAATTGAGATATATACTATGATTTACCCTCAGAGTTACGTAACTATGTGGACAAATATTGTAATAATGTTATAAGCTAATAATTGGTAAACTGTATAGACAAATTATATTAAACGAAATGAAGCTTTTATGCTAACTGTTGTTGAGAATGTTCGTAAAAATACAAATTTATTACGGGTTGTAATATGTATATTAGTATCACTCACAGAGGGTATCGATTTTGGTTTCAGCAATGGTTATCGTATGGAAAGCCCAATTCAGGATGTAAGCACGAGTACAACCCTCACCAACACAAACAGCGCATTTATTCAAGGCCAAGCACCTTCATGGAGACATTAAAATTATATTTTCAGTAAATGAACTTGCATCAGTTATTGCTAACGTGCCGGACTGTTTACATACATGATGCTCAGTTTAGTTTTAGTTCGAACTTATCAACGGAAACTGAAATTCTACGCCTCATTCAAACCGTGCAGTGTAGTAAGCAAAAAAGTGAGTAAAAAGGGTAAGCCCTCGATTTACCCAAGTAACTTAACTAAAATAGTAGTAAATTTTCATTTGTTTCATATTGTGCTATCCGCTGATATCCGTCAAATGCTTCTTTACATTGGGGTTCGTGAATGCGATCGTCTATTCCAGCGCATTTTATATCGCTTTAACACAAAGCCTCTAAAGGTGTTTGAATTTAACCGCGGTTGCTTTGGTTTAAAATCAAGTCCATTTCATGCGCTGCGCACTGTAAAGCAGCTGACTACTAATAAAGGCTCCTCAAACCCTAAGGCTGGGGTGACAATTTACACTGGTCTGTATAAGGACGATTTCGTATAGTTGATAACGAAGAGGCAGCCATCTCAACCACCGCGGAAGTTATAAAACTCATGAAAGCAGGTCAAATCGATCTCATCAGGTGGATTAGTAATTTGCGCACTGTTTTGAATACAATACCATTGTCAAATCGTCTTTCGACTTTAAAGGAATTTGACGAATCTGATTAGCACAAGGTGCTCAGTTTGTGTTGGTCGCCTGAGTCAGATATAAACGCCCGCTGAGACCCGCGCAAAACGCACTATGTTGTCATGTGTTGCTAGATTATGAGACGACATGACATTTGTAGCACTTGTGGTATTGTATGCTAAGCTTTTGATTAAACAACTTTGGTTGTGTGAATGCGATTGGGAGGACACACCACCTGATAGCATTGTTCGTTCGTGGCTACGCTTTAGAGAGGAACTCCTTGGTAAGTGAAATTAAAATACCACGTCATGTACATATCGGTAAGAATAACGTCGTCATTGTCGTTGGTTTTGCAGCCGCTAGCGAGTAAGCTTGGTAGGGGGGCGTTGTATATTTCCACGTCCAGAATGATGGTGAAAATTCAGTCAGTCTTATAGCTCTAAATCAAAGGTTTCCCTTCGTAAGGTTGTGTCTCTCACACGCCTCGAGCTTTGCGCAAGTTTTTAGTTCTTGCCAAGCTTATAATGGTGTTAGTGCATGTAATAGTTGCATTCATATCGATAAAATATTTGCCTTTACCGACTCAACAGTGGCTTTATGTTGGGTTCATTCTTCACTCCATCGTTGGGAAGCTATCGTTGCAAATCGAGTTGCCAAGACCCAAAACGAGTTAGTATCGCAAAATTTCTACTATGTGCTCGGTGCAGAAGATCCTGCCGATTGTTTGTCGCGTGGACTTACTCCGGTGCAAATTATAGATCACCCGATCTGGATTCAAGAACCGTCTTGGATTCAGTTAAAGCCCTCGCAACGGCCCATAGTTAATTTTAACACTTCTTCAGTATAACAATCCCCGGAAAAAAACAAACACTCTCTGTTTGCAAATACTTCAAGTGAAGTTTCTGCAATCATTATTTTAGCAAGTCATTTCTCTTCCCGGTTGAAATTATTGCGTGGCGTAATTTACGTTTGCCGATTTGTAAAACTTTTGTCATTACGTCACTTTTTTTGACATCCATATCTATCCTCGATTACGAATCAAAATGAAGATGCGTTGTCACCGTGAGGAGTTAGGTGGAACACCTCGTATCCAGTAAAAAGGGTATACGGTTCCCTACACTCATCAAACGAAACACAGCAACATTAAGCTACTATTTGACGCTGGTATTCTGTGAGAGCGTGATCCTTCCGCGATCAAGTCGATCCATTCATGCTGCAACTATACTACTAATATAACTGCAGCATGGCTCTTCCACGTCAAAACTATGCAGAATTATTAATATTTCATGAACTTCAACGTTTACACCTTGCCGATAAGGTCACTGACAACACAAGGCAATGTTTGTAGTCGAACTTTTCAATGCCTAAAACCGGTTTTACAGAATAGGATTATTAGAGTGATTGATCTCTTATCTGACTCGCGTTTAAGTTTCACTCAACGACACCTTATTGTTTACCGCGTAAGGATCATATTTTGAATTTATTAGTCGATTATCACCACAAGTTGAATTATCACGTTAGCCCTGTATTCTTGATGTCTATATTGCGTCAGAACTACTGGATTCTTTCCGCTTTCAACTTAATTCGCAATCGGGTGCATAAATGTGTCTCTTGTTTTCGAGTTCGCCCTAGGCCACCATTCCCAGAAATAGCGGATCATAGGTCCTGTCGTGTAACACAACACGCAAAGACCTTTATGCATACGGATTCAGATTTTGCTGGCCTGTTCAAGGTTACGCTTGCTCGTGGACGTGGTGTAAAATCCACGAAGGCGTATGTTTGTATTTTCGTATGTTTGACTACTCGCACTGTACACATAGAGCTCGCCGGTGGGTTCAAAGGTGCATTTAAAAGATTTCTTTCTCGTCGCGGCCCCATAGGTGGAGTGTACTCAGATAATGGTACGAACTATGTTAGAGCAAAACGTATTTTATCAGAGTTACACGGTCTTTTATCTTCTAAATATTATAATTCATAGTTTGTACTTGTTTTGGCTGAAAACCGCATCGAGTGGTCGCTTAACGCCCCCGCCGCAAGTCAATTTGGGGTAGATTGGGGGACCAATATTAAAAGTCTAAAGAGTCATTTATATCGCGCGATCATAATCAAATTTTATCTATTGAAGAATTAAGCACTGTACTCGCACAGTTGAGTGTATTATGAATAGCCGCCCTTTATGCCGTATGCTTTCCAATAACTAGTTTTAACTCCGGCACATATTTTAAATCTTATGCCTTTGAAGTACCTACCCGCTATGGATATAGACGATGATAAACTCCATGTTCTTTCACGTCACGATTTACTGGACAAGCTTGTACAGTCATTTTGGAAGCGCTGGAGGACGGAATACTTGCACACATTGCAGTCGCAGCAAAAATGGTACATAGCAGTAAACACATTAACGGTCAGAACTGTAGCTATTCTCACTAAAGAGAACGCGCCACCTCTTCATTGGCCATTAGGAATCGTTAAAGAGGTTTTTTCTGAGTCCGATTGCATAACGAGGATAGCTTGTGCTAAGACTGCGACCGGTTCATATTTGCGTCCTGTTGTACGTCTCTGTCCTTTACCTAACCAATAATTTTCGAATTAGTTTTTTAGGTTAGGTTAGTAGTTTAAATTAGGTTTTAGTAGTAGCTTTAGTTAGTTTTGAAGGGAGCCCTTCAAGCCGGGGAGGAATGGTTGCACCAACGCACACCTTTGCGTTTCGTATTTGTTGATGTATTTTCAGTTGGATTGGCTGACATAGTACCCCTCTCTTTCGTTCCTTCCCCGCACGATCCTACCTACTAAGGGGGAGCTAGATACTGGTGGACGTATCTTTGGTCCTCTAATGAGAGACGCGCTCCACCAAGTAGAAAGGTGAGATGGCGGAAAGATAAGAGAACGCTTGCCGCCACCATCGTCGCAAGTTTCATCGTGCCCACATAGCCGTCAAGACAGAGGCCGCTCGCCGCTTCTCCCAGGTAAGTGCCAGCTCATCTCCCGTCATGTATGCCAACTCCTCAAATTGTTTTCAAAACAAGTATATTGTTCAAAATCCGCCACGTGCCACGTCCGCCATATTGTTTGGTTCCTTTGGAACCACGCTAATACAGTCCAAATGATCGTTCGCCCCGCCATACCTTTGGTCACTTTTCGCACACCCGGTTGTTGTAGCACGAATGTGTCAGCTAGACCGGGAAAGGACCACGCTCTCACAGTATACCAGCATGAAATAGCAGCTTAATACCCCTATGCTTCATATGGTGATTGTAGGGTACCGAAAACCCCTTTTACTGGAAACAAGTTATTCCGTCTAAGTTCTCACGGGTAAGAACACAACACACTCGGGGTTAACGGGAACACGTAAGGGGGATTTTCAAAGTAACGCCTATTACTGAGAAGATTACAGAGTCCAGGCTAAGGTGGAACGGACATGTTATACGTAGACCCGATGATCATGTCGAGAAAAAATGCCTTTCCATGGCTACAAAAAGGAGAGAGAGAGATAGACCGCAAACTACCTGGATAACAAATGTCTGGAAAGACATGCAGAAGCTCAGCCTCACAAAAGTCAATGCTTACTAGCGAAGTGAATGGCACCGAAAGATCAAGAAAGCCGATCACGCGTAACGTGAACGCGTAACGGCAAAGAAGAAGAGGGGTTAAACACAGATGTCAAAAGGCCACAGCATCCGATTACTATCAGGTGGACTCTATGCTAGTTTATAAAAAAACGACGGGTTGCACTTCGGGAGTGAAAACTTGAATATTAACGTTGTGCATTTTTGATATTTTGGAATGGTTAGGGAATAATTTTGCACGAATTGCTTTAATTATCAGTATAACAGTACTATAATTTATGTGGTAGAATACAATATTTATTTATTGCGCTACCGTACACAAACAAGACAATTGATATTACATTAAAAAGTTTGTCTCTCAGAAATCATGCGCAGGCATAAATTTTCGCCGCGCCGTAGAAAGAGAGTGGGATACTTCCTCTCCTACGCCGCGCCGGCTGTCTCTCTCCATCCGTCTTACGAATTTTCGATCAGGACGTGTGACCTGATGGGAGTTCAACATTTTTTACCCGTTATAGAAAAAGTGTACAACGCCGCTAAAAAAGTGTTCACTTCAAAAAATAGGTCTGCAGTTCTCGTCACTCGCCATACGAAATGTAGCAGTATTATGCTGATAGTTGATATTTCGAGTGATCCCTCCCTGATTGTAGTATTGCAATTCTATTAAAATAATTTGTAAAAATTCTTTCTTGTACTAATTAGGTGTACCTTTTAATGATTAATAACGGAAAGCCAATAAATAAGGCAATCAAATTGTTATTATTATTTATGGGGTATCTCTATAGTCTTCTCATCTGGCTGGGTTCTATAAATATATAATTGTAAGTGAAAATGATAAAAATACATAAATATCAATAAAATAAAATAATTACATAAAAAAAATACACAAGTAAATAAAAACCTAACCAGATGGAAGCACTCGGCAGGGGAGACCAAACAGCCAAGGGTTAAGGGGAAAGGAAAAGAAACCGGCGGACAATGCGAGCGGTATCGAGGAGCACCGCCTTCTGCATTTGAGCCCGAAGCAGTCCGTCACGGAGTCCCCGTCGCCTCAGATGACCCGAGAGGCTGACTGGGATTAACCCGTTTGCAGAAACGACTACAGGTATAATCTCGGTCGACAGTCACATGTCGGTCATCTCGTGAGCCAGGTCCATATATATATTTTGTTTCACGAGGTTCTCGTCGTACGGAATGGTAATGTCGACCAAAAATATCCTTGACTGTGCCCGGTCCATCTGCACAATATCAGGCTTATTCGCAAAAAGAGTCCTGTCTGTGATGATGACCAGGTCCCAGTAGACCATGGCGCAGTCATTTTCGAGCACGGCTTCCGGCAAATATTTGTAATACAGCAATTTTCGGTCCACGAGACCGTATTTCACAGCGAGCTCCTGGTGTAGAATTCTGGCTACTAGGTTGTGCCTGTGCAAGTACTCATAGTTAGAAAGCGCCAACAACCAAAACAACCGGAGATGACATGCCTAAGCGACTCACCGGGATGGCGACAAGCTCGACAAATGTCGACGGTGCCATCCTTTAGGATGTATCTCCGATAGTTGTTGGTCTTAATAAACTGATCCTGTATTGCACAGACAAAACCCTCGGTTTCCCCGAAGAGGTCACCAATACGTAGCCAGTTGAAGGAGGCGAATGTGTCTACGAAGGGCTCATGTAGAGCCCTGTAGTACCTCCCGTGGACCTCCTTCTCTTTCTGTACGGCCTCCCGGTCGAAAATTCTAAGTACTGCTGGGTCCTGCTATTGCTCGTTGGCTAAGGATAGAGAGGTAAGCTCTTTATCATAAGAAATGACGTCATTATAGAATTGATCATCCGATCTCGCCAGGAAGTAATGACGGAAGCTGCACACTTCGCGATTATACATGGTGAGCGTACTCTGAAAGCCACGCCAATCATGCTTTCGCGGCAAGTGCAGCCTCATTACCAACGATTTTGGATGATGCATCCTATGGGACGTCATGGTAATGCGGACTTTTTTATCCAGGGCGTTAAGTTCGGTCTGAGAACACCTAAGTATGCCAAAGGTATACATCAGGACAGGCATGACCCAACCGTTATACGCGTGTGTTATAACCCTGGACAAAAGGTTGTTAAGCACTTTAGTCAAGCGTGCATAAAACACGTCACAAACTGACTGTTTCATATCAGCCTCATCAATACAGATGTTCTGTGCCATACCCAAGTATCGGTATGTTTCAGCCTCGGAAGGGAATCATAAGTTGGAGGGCATAGATAAGTTTATGCCCTCAGAGTTAGCAACCCTTGCCCTTTCAAAGTAGAGGACCACACGCTTATCCGTCCCCAGCTCCATTCCAATGGAATTGCTAAATTCACAAGTGTTGTTTAGCAATTCCATAAGATGGGAGCGACTGGAGGCGAATAATTTGAGGTCATCCATATAGAAAAGGTGGGTCACTTTCGTACCTCCTTTCTGAAGCTGAAATCCCCTCCCGGGGCCCTCCAGTAAAGTACCGAGAGGGTTCAAAGAGAGACAGAACCAGATTGGACTCAGACAGTCGCCCTGAAGTATACCCCTTCTTATCCTTGTGCGGCTTTCTACAGTCGTCATCCGTTCGCCTAGATGACAGAGGATCGTACTCCACTGCCCCATACACTGCCCGAGGAAGTCCCGAACTGTACAGTCAATCTTGTACAACTCGAGTACCCTCTTTAGCTACGTATAGGGCACCGAGTCAAATGCCTTTCTGTAGTCTATCCAGGCGGCGAAGAAATTCCGACGGTTGCGTTTCACCACTTTGCCAATGATTATTATTATTATTATTGTCACTACCTTTTTGAAAAAACCTAAGCAAAAAATCTTTATAATCATATAAAAGTTTAATTTATCGTTATGTTAGTAGGTATAATTTATACCTTATAAGCAGGGAAAAAACATCATCACAAAAGACGTTTTTTTCTGTGTGGTAGGAAAATATGTTGGTGTTACCTCACCTGACTATAACTCAATTCTTGAAAGAGGTCTATATTTTTAACTGAACTAGATTTATTGACAATTGTAGCTTCAAACAACATCTCAGACTTGGCAGTTATCAGTATGGTTACTTTCTTTCACATTGAATAAAAATGATTTTACGAATTTTGTCGCAATGCTTATAATAAAAAAAAGAATATTAAATACGATATAATCCTGAAAAATAATTTAATTTAGTATTTGCCTATGCAGTTAAGCTATACACCCGTTTGTCACTTTAATATTATTAAAAAAAATCGACATAGGCTTATCAAGATGGCTTACCACTTCCTTCCCTATCCCTTAATATACCTAAAAATTTAATGATTGATAACCATTGGTTACCTGTTGTCCGTATGGTCTATTTGTCAGAGTATTTTATTATTATGCCGCAGATTCTGAGTTCGATTGCCAACCACAGTTAACGTTTGTGCAAAGACATGGATAAGACATCACTCTAGATCTACACGTACCGATGGGGAAAAAAGCTTATCGAGTGTCAGCCCCGTACCGGTAGGCGCAGTGTAGGGCGACCCCCCACTAGAATGACGACCTTTGTGGTATTCCTAAAGATAGGCCTATGTTCAGCAGTGAACTTGTGAAGGGCTGTACTGATGATGATTATCTACACGTGCTGTGCAAAGATTTATTAAGAATGTGTTTTCATTACCAGTGTCTACAATAATTCGTCTCACCATTTATTTTAATTGGTGCCGTTACGTGAAATAAATACATTTATATACAAGGTGTTAGTATAAACACCGTTGTCACTAAAACCATAGGTAGTTGGCTTTAATATAAAACTATTTATCCGAATTTAAAAAAACAAACGCTATTTTCTTTCATAAAATTTAAAAAGGATCTGGAACGCAAAGAGCATTTGAAAGATAAGCTGGCCTTTCATTGTACGGAAAGATCATACAAAGCGAGGCCGAGACAAACTGGTTTTTTACAGTATAAATACAAATTTATATTTTACTAAATATATAGACTATTGGTTTGATTGTGTTGTGATTTTTCCATATATCTGATATTACGTTATAGTCTAGCTTCCATCTTATCGCGTAGGTTCACCTAACACGAGCATTCCACCGAATAAGCACTTCTGTGTTTTATTTTTATAGCATAAAGGTGACAAACTATTAAACAGTCCGCCAGATACTAAGTGGTTTCATCGACACATTGACATAAGGATCAAAATGGAGATGAATTATAAGAGTGAATGCCTCGTTGACTGTAAATATAGTCTTGGAGTTTTTACACTCACCGTACGGAATACAGCAGCATTATTAAGCTGCCCTTTTTTGCTGGTGTTCTGTAAATCTAACCGACCCATTCACCATTCATAATATAGCTACAACTTACATTTGTGGCTTTACAAAAGATAAAACGGAAAGTGATTTTTCCAAGCGGATACAAATATCGGGCAAGCCCGTAAACTGCTGTACACAGTATTAATTTGTCGAAGATTCGGAAAGAAAAAGCTTTCGCATCGCTAGTTATAACCATAAATCAAAATTAAAATGAATCCCGACCCGTAATTTGAGTAAGATTTGAGTTTCGATGTTGATTTCACTGACTGTCCTGGTTGCAGTACCAGGAAGTTTACCATTTGATTGCAAGGATGTATGATCTACGAGTATATAATATACGAGCGGTGATAATTATTGAACGTTGCAACAAAAATAACCAAAAATAAGAACCATTCCAAACAAATCAGCCTTCTAATGAACATTAAATTAAAATATTTCTAAAACTATTTTCTTATCACATTTTCATCACATATTTCATCGTAGTTTAGTTATGCGATAAAACACGTCACTAAAAATGTGTTTTCACAAATTTTAAATATAATTTAGAATTTATATTTTAAATAACTGTTTTGTTTATCAGTCTTACTTCCATTTAAAAAAAGTTTAGAGCAGTAGTTCCTAGAATATATATTATAAAGACAATTTTTCACCTAAATTATGGCAAAGCTTTCTCGATGCTAAAGATTAGATGCCGTTGAAGCATGCTTGTATTTGGACGTTGCTTACGTAGTTTGTAATGATTGTTGTTACTATGTTAGTTTCGTATAAAATTAATAACTTTATTTAACTTTACGTGGTAGCACGTAGCAGTAGCTCAATGCTGCTGTGTTTCGTGTGGTGCATAGAATACTTTAATACACAATAGAATGGATGTCAACCTTATTTTGCACGAGGATAGGCGTTGCCGGGAGCACACTTACAAGCAATTATAGTTCGGCCGTTCAGAGAATGCGTTCCTGACACCTATCGGTTAGTCACGATGATGGGCACAACATAATACTGAGTTCGTTACCGTTCCTCCAAAATGAACCGCCGCGTTATTTTTAAGGTTATTTTCGTTTTAAATTGGCGTAATCATTTAAAATTTATATTTTAGTAATATAAGTGGAAACAAAAAAAAGGTAATATTAATATAATAATATTGTTTTATTTATTCTTTGTTACAAAGTTACAATCTGTATTTCTATGCAATAAAGTACATTGAATTGAATGTGCGT
>DWHP01005680.1:0-11791 GCA_018247895.1 Parnassius honrathi | reverse complement strand
GACGACGTAAAATCAAAATGGGAAATAACCGTAATAAAAATAAGAAGCGACTGGGTTGGCGTTAAGAAACAGGCATAAATATGATAACCCTAATGAAATAAGTATCTAACGACCTATCTGCTTACAGTATTAGTGATTACAAACATGTCGGTACATAGCATACGACGCGCGGAGAAGTGGGGGCGAAATTAGAATTTTAACTGAGGTAGTATGGGCCCTTATGCCTACTAAAATGTGTAGACAAGTTACCGTTTATATCTTACAGTGCTTGCAAATTATACCATATTTGTGATAGTCTGTACATGTAAATAAATTTGATGGGGTTGTATGTAATTACGAAATCGCCGCTGAGCTGAACTCAATATAAGGCTTAATTGCTAGGCCATTAAGTCGAGAATTTTTATTCTAAAATGTTTGTCTGTCTGTCGATAGAGAGATAGAGTCTCACTGATAGAGAGTCCACACCAGGGGGAGATCTAGGTGTTATTATATCTCAAAAACTTGAATATTTTGTAAAAAGTAAATTGTTTTTGATTATCTTAGATCTAAATAACTTCACGTCAATAGACCTTAACCAAGCAAAACCGGGTAAATTTCTAGTCACAAACAAAATATTCTCATCAATATCGAAATTAACTAGTAGAATATTTTTTCAATTAATGTTTACTAGGAACTTATATTAAAATATTCACACAAAAAGGGCCACAAAGTATTAACGTTGTGTTTAATATACAATACGTTATCATTTATCAGCGTCGCCTTATCAAGGATTAACATCAGTACTCCAGCAATTCACGATAACGTCTCGCGAGAACGTATCGACCCCATTTCCATGCTAAAAATATAACATGTTTGTTAGTGGGTGAGCGGGCTCGCCACGAGTTACTATTGTTTTTGTATAAAAACCACAGATCGATTTAAATAAACCTCTTTATGTGTACGCTGATCCGAAGCAGGGTTGTTCTAGTATTATTTTAAAAGAAAAAAAGACGTAGCTGGTAAAATAAAATTCGTTTTAAAATTTGTTATAATTTTATTACTAATATTAGGGGCTTACGAAATGTTTGAAGAACGAATTATAGTATTCCCATACCATTGAACTCGATCAGTGGGTGGGATGACATCTGGCGGGTATCAACACTATGATATTATTACTTAGCGCCGAGCCTATAACGGTTACACTAATTTTAGGGAGTGACGCATCTATTCAGACGGGTGCGACACTTAACTGTTGATACATGCAGCTCGAAGTTCAGATAATTTTTTAATTGAACACGAAAATAATAACTACAGCACTCTCTCACTAATCCGCCACCATAAAATCCTAATCATCGGCGGATTACTGAGAACGGCGGATTATAATGTACAGTAACAACAAATTATTGAAAAAAATGTATGATTGATTTATATATTGTATTATATTCATGAAATCAACAAACACGAATGTCTAATTTTGCTTGTTTTTTACCAAATATATCTTCTTGATAACCTCATCGCGCATTTTACGAAAATGTGCAACCCTACCGCATGACTTTCCATTTTCGTGGGCCCATTTAATACAAATATCTACGCTATTCAGGGCGTCTCCATATTTGACAGTGCTAACAGCATCAAACATGACTTCTTCGTCTGATGAGTTGCCTGGCTAACTGACACTCTTTAGTCCTGGCGGCATAAAGAGTGGTTGCTTAGCACCGTACGGCCGATTATAGAAATCTGTTCGTCGTACGCGTGAAAGAGAAGTTAGACGGCGGATTATCGAGTCAGAATTTCATGTCGACGGATTACAGAGTTTAATCAAGACCAATCTCAAGTCAAAAAAACAGCGGATTAGGTACCTGTCGGATAATCGAGCGGCGGATTAGCGAAGGAGTACTGTATTTGGAGTGTTCCAATATATTTAGTAACCTAGCTTTTACGCGCGACTCCGCTCGCGTAAGTTCGCTGTTGCAATATATTTTAAGTTGCCGTCTTTAAGGAGGCAAAGGCCCGGTCATGGACCAGATTACTTTAGATTATAGTAAATACTCCTGTCTCTTCGCTAACATAATTCCCTCATTTAATTTTTGTTATATAATTCATTAATGATATTCTTTTTGTTTTATTTTCAGGTAAGACAAGATATTTATATTTCAAGTTTGAAAGACAGGTAACTGACATTTTATTGAATTTTTCAAACTTTTACACAACAACAAACAATATTTGCGTTGGAGAAGTCTTATTTGCCTAAAATATGAGAAGTTTTAATTAGTGTTGTAGTGCACGGTACTTACAGGACCGTCTTAATAACACAAGTTGCAGCTGCTCCTTTTAACTTGCTCGTTTCGAAACGAAACGAAACTTTATTTAGCAAAAATGTTTTGTGACTGGCTCCTATTCTTCAATATTAAACACGTGCTTAAATTTGTTAAGCACAATATAAGCTTAAGTATAATTACAGGCTGTAAGACGTTCCATCTCAGTCCTCAGAAGTGACATCGCATCTCTAGCCTTCTTTGTTTGAAGTTGGCTGCAAGTTTCCACGTATTGCATGGACCACTTTTCATCAAGTGAACTTTTAGTTTGTTTAGCACTTTATTTTATACAAAAAAAACAATGATTGCTGTAAGCGGCTTTATCTTTGCCACACTTAAAAAAACATGTTTTTAACGTTAGAGTGACAAGCGCGCACACAGTCCTTTTATTGATAAATCGATAACGTGGCCCATGGACACACGTTAAAGTTACAGCCTATATACTTCCCACTGCTAGGCACGGGTCTCCCCTTATTTCTGAGAGGGCATTGGGGCAAAGAAGTGTACATACACACACGTACTAAGAATCAAATGCAAATGTATTGTTGTCCCTGTGGTCTAGGATTGAATGCCTCATGACCTGTCAAGAGTCTGTATCTAGTACTGATACTCTGTGCGAGACTTGTCCTGGTGGACATAACGGGGCTCTATCACGTGCTGGTAAATATCGGTTACTTCCTTATCGTCGCTTAAATTTATTTTAATTTATTACTAAAGTATCTTTCATTTTGAGATTCAAAGTAGAACTAGGTACTTTTGGTTTATCAAGTAATATCATATGACATGTTTTGTCAATTTTTTGCAAAGCTGTGTCTCATAACAAAAGAATCATTGAATGATTAACGTATGGTCTCATTTTTGTAACACAAGTGTGACATGTAATTTTCTTAATTAGCGCTTAGCCAGAAGCAGACCATGGTGTATTATTCTAATACTCCCCTGGGGCGTCAGCACCAGAGTTAAAACACGCATTGGGCACATTATTTACAATTTTGCTGTCATACCACTAATTACAGATTGATTTCATTCCTGCCATTCATAATCACATTTGAATAACTGCCTTATACATTGGAATGGGAGCACAGTGAAAGCTTTTTTGTATTTAAACTGAATGTATCGCAAAGAATCAAAGAAAGGCGTTCCGTTACTGTGCGACTAGAAAAATGTCTTCGGTCGGTTCGTAAGTTATTTACATTGCAGCAAATAATAATAAAATTAAGGCAACGTTACTCCTGTTACTTGAATCTTATACTCGTAAAACTAACATTGAAGTATTTCTCAGCGAAGCAAAATTTCACTTTCAAAATATATACCAATTTATTTGTTCTTTTATAAATCTTTGGCCTTAAGTAATTTAAAAAAAATATAATTCATGTTTTTTTTTAAATATAACAACGACAAACGGCTTACAATATCCCAGATCGTAGGTATTCACTGTGAGTGTTTTGTGGCAATCCTTGCAAGGAGCCTATGATCGATCAGTTGTGGACTCGTGAGAGTCCATAATAATGAAGATGACATCACATGAAAAACAGCTTCAAACAAAGAAGCTACAGATGTGTTGTCTCCCCCTGAGGGCTGAGATAAAATGCCTCGAAGCCTGTAATTTTAATGGCTGTTTGAGCCTTCAAATCAGAACAGAGTAGTTTGATATGATAACATGACTCATAACATTATGATCATAGTGCCTATTATCATTATAAAATATAAGCACTTTTTATATTGTTCGCTTGTCTAGTACGTTCCTTGTATATAGATTTATCTTTGTTACACAGTCGCTCGTCTTGGTCATTGTGTGTCGTTTCATGCATATTTCTGTAGTGATACATTTTACCATAATAACAACATCGGTTAATCTGTTTCTACTGTAGTTATCCTTATTTCCAAGTCAAACGCACGCATAAAAACTTCGAGCAAAGCCTCCTCCGGTGCTGGTTGAGCGACTTTGAACTTCCTCATACGGCCAGCAAACGAAGTGTATCGTGGCAACCACTAGATGGAGTGTCGACCTGGTAGTAGATGCAGAAAATCTGTAGATGCAGGATCGTGCTTTCTGACATTCCTTGGGGAAGGCCTAAGTTCAACTGTGGGCTTGTGATAGGCTCTGGTGATGATGTTTACGTTCCACTGCTGGGTACATGGCTTCTCTCGTTTCTAAGAGGGTTTTAGTGCAAGAAAAATGTCACAATGCATGTTTATCAAACTTCACGTCTTCAAAATATTTTATTTTTGTTATTTCTCAGACATGTTATTCCTCAATGTTTTCCTTCACCGCTGTGCACTTGGTACATAAATCAGCACTTAAAATTGCAATTAACGATTTCATCGGTGTCGACGGGGATCGAACCCGGGGTACTCGCGATCTGTGAAATTTACAGTGAGCGCTTAGCCCCTGAGCTACCACGGTTCTCACGTTGATGGTGATATAAAAATTCAGCTTATTATAACTTGTTTCAATTTTTTCTGGATCGTATTGTTTCCACTGTAAAATTTTGTCTCAAGCCATATTAATTTCAAAACAATCTTTTTTTGCTGAAAAAAGTAAAGGGTTTCAATCTTCACGAAATAAAAGTGCGAGCTCGAATTTAAAATTCCCCTTGTTTTTATGAGGCTTCCTTTTTAAGCTATTAAGCAATGTGTCATTACTGTTTTCTTTGTCAAATTTGAGACAAGGTGTTTGCTTCGATTTTTTGCTACAAATAATGGAATCGGAAATGATTTTTTAAAAACTTAATGCTTACTAGCTCAGTAGAGATATATTTGCGTACTATAACTTATTTTAAGGGTATATGTGTATACTTGGTATTTTGCCAAAGTTTAGTGAATGAGACCAGTTGTTTTGGTTTTTCATATGAATGGTACTTTCGCACAATTATATATAGTTTATTAGAACTTTTCAGTATGTTAAGTACAATTTTAAACTTCTTCCTAGATTATATTATGTGAAGGGCACGCGCGTCACCATTTAAAAAACAAAAGCAAAGTTTGTAAGCTGGTGATTTTGCACGTGAAAGCTGTGACGGTTTTACGTTTGACTGTGACGATTTCATATCACTTTATAATGGTTTTTTTACCATGTCTCTAGTGTGCCCTCCGTGTTTCTCGGAACAGAAATTTCTCTGTAGACCTTCTTGTTGACTAATGGGTCGGTCTTAAACTTCATCTTAATTTATTCTTAATGATATGTGTGCCGTGTAATGGTGGCTGTATTTGGGATTTCGCACTTTATTCGAAATAAGAATCGAGATATTTACACGATAAAATACGATAAAGAATAACTTGTATTATTTATTTATGAAAAATTACTAAGACAAAAATGGATTTCATTGGAGAATATTAGGTTGAATTTGGAGATATAAAATCTACTTATTAACATTTTCGAATGTATAAATTATAAAATTATTGTGTTATTGAGAGTTATGTGAGTGGCAGACTACTTTCAATAATGTGACCTATATAAAAACCCTACACTTGTATTTGTATTATATCATGATCACCTCCAAGGAAGTCTCTAACAGAGAGTAGTTGACCTAATTTTGCCCTATTTCGTAACACATGTCTAACTGATGGGATCTTTTACTGGTATTTACGTTATCTCTTATTGCTTACATCTATTTTTTACATCGCGCGTCGAAGTAATAAAATATCATTAATCGTTTCTATTAGGTGGAATATGTTGAGAACGAAACAAAATTACTTTTTTAATATTTTGTTTGTTAGGCCAATGGTGCTTATTAATGGAAGGCTGTTATGTGGTGTAAGAGACTGAGTTAATTACGTCCCGTAAGTGTCGCAAGAATTAAAAAGAGAATATAAAGGAGAAAGTGTGGTACCGGATACATGCCGTGATAAACATTTTATTAAACCCAGGTAGATTATGACAAGACACCGGTGCGTCTTATGCGTCTACCAAGCGTAGAGATTACGAAAAATCTTGCAAATTCAGACGAAGCTAATTTCAACAGTGAATAATTAAAACGCGCTGATGACGACAACAACGAAGTTAGTTTATTTTATTAATTATTTATTCCCAATAAGTTCATATAGAATCTTTGAGTCCCAAAGTATAGAATCCATGTCCTTATTTCGACCTGTGGGTCTAGTACACTAAGGGAAACCTGATAAAAATCTTGTTACTTCCGATAGATGGCTGTATAACCATCTCGTTTTCGCCCAACGTAAAGTACCCAGACCTTGGACGGTGAGCCGCGGCAAAGGTGCGAAACGTCTGCGTACAGCCAAAAGCGTACTGACTACCGAATAAAAATACTGGGTGATGTCTAACTAATTTTGTATTAATTACAACTCCTATTACTTTTTTACAACTTATTAGCCAAATGAAACTTCCCTTCTAGTAAACATTTGAAGTGCATAATGTTACGTATCTAACTGAAATTTCATAAATTATATTTACCAGCAATACTAATTTAAAAATAAGCATTTTCCCCACGTAAAAGAGATGCGGCGGTATTTATTATTATAACCTCCTAACCACTGGATGCGTAATGGCCAACAATTTGCGACCGAGTTTCACCGCCGCATACGTTCGGTAAGATGTTTTATCTTAGATTTGCATCATTAAGAAGTCCAGGTAAAGTTTTATATCCGTCAAGTTGCGTAAGATCGTTAAGGAAGGCGTTTCGGAGTTTCAGAGAACGCTTTTAGCATTTTAAGTACGTGTTTAGTAACAAATTAATGATATAATGTCTAAAGATAATAACTTCTTAGAAGTCATGTAACTTAATACATTTTACTCTTTGGTTTTATCATACAAGATAGTGTTTTCACATACATACACCTCATCGCGAGATAGCCCGCGGCATTCTCTGAAGTTAACTGCAGGTATTCACGGACTGCAATGTTCACTTACTTGTCAGGTATCATCAGGGCGCTTCAATATATGTAATAAAAAAGATTCAATATAATAAAATTTAAGAATCAAATTGCTTTGTGGTCAACCTTATCGAATATTTATGTACAAATATCTGGTCGGGTTACTTTTGAGTGTCCCGCGACATAGCTAATTAATAGTAATATTTACTTGTATCATAAATAAATAAATTAGTTGCAACAGTAGTTAGAGAAATTTTATAATTTTAATTTATTGAGATATCTTTGGAGCGGTATTTTTGGAATAATAGCAGCCGTCTTTTAATTTTTAAATAATGACCGTAAAAAAAATTTATGTGGTAGAGCCATGCTGCAGTTATATTAGTAGTATAGTTGTAGCACGAACGGATCGGCTCGACCGGGGTAAGTATGGTCGTATGATGAGTGTAGAGAACCGAAAACCCTTTTTACTGAAAATGAGGCACTCCATCTTAGTCCTCACGGGTGACAACGCATCTGCGTTCTGATTCGTAATCGAGGATAGATGTAGATGTCTATGGGCCACAGTAACCACTTACCATCAGGTGGACTGTGTGCTCGTTTGTCACCCTATCCTATAAAAAATCTCAAAAATTAAAAAAAAATGCTGGAACTGAATACTTTAGCTTAAAATATTATATTAAGAATACTGTAGCATTTCAGGTCCTCAAAAAAGATATAAATCTACAAAGTAGATGTGATTTATAACGTAACCCCATCAAGTGTCATCCAACTCTAATAAGTTAATAAAAGTACTTACTTAGTAAATAATGTAAAAGTACGTTCGCAGCGACAAATGTTGGTATGGTATTGATGCTTATGTCCTCCGGCCTAAATTTCAAATATGACGTACCATAAACACCCACGCCCGTTACCCAAAGGGGTAGTCAGAGACTACTGACTTCATTTTGCCATGATCCTGACACACCTCTCTCGCATCCTTTACATCCCACGCATACATGCTGATGATAATGCCCCTTGGCCCAAATTTCTAACATGAGGATTGCTCTCAAATAATACAATAAAGTAACCTCTGAACTGCGTAAGAGACATTATAATGTCACAAACGTACTCGCAGACATGGAGGCATTCGGCCTTAACTTCTCGTACACAGTGATAAGACCGGAGGTAAATTTGGTGACGGAGGTGAGTGTCACAGACTTGACAGTTGCAACACAACCTTACCTACCAAACCAATAATAACCTACAATTTGTATTTTAGCACAAAATTGTTGACTCCGTCTTAGATTAAAATCGAACAATCAGGCTTCACAACTTGCCCCGTGTAAAGAGAATAAGAACGGCTTGACTTGAACCAATTATGAGTTCTTATATTTACGCGAGCACTGCACATTTAAATAAGATCCAGTTTTTACGGATTTTATCGCGTAATATAACTTATGTTATATTCCATTTATTGAACCAATCAGTTTTTTTGAAGTGAAAACTTCTTTAGCAGCGTTGTACACTTTTTTGTAATGGGTACAAAATGTTAAACTCGCGTCAGGTCACGTGTCCTGATCGAAAATGCGTAAGACGGATGGAGAGAGACAGCGGGCGCGGTGTAGGAGAAGAAGTATCCCCCTCTCTTTCTACGGCGCGGCGAAAATGTATGCCTGCGCTTGATTTCTGAGACATAAACTTTTTAATGTAATATAAATTGCCACGTTTGTGTACAATAGCGTAATAAATAAATATTGTATTCTACCACGTAAATGATAGTACTTTTATACTGATAATTAAAGTAATTCGTGCAAAATTATTCCCTAACCAATCCAAAATATCAAAATACACAACGTTAATACTCAAGTTTTCACTTCTGCCGGCACTCCCGGAGTGCAACCCGTTTTTTTAATCGTTACTAACGATCCGCTCGGGCTAACGATCCGCTAGGGTGATCTCTAGATCTCAACAACATCCGTCCAAATGTAAATCTTAACGATCTAGGGACCCATTCAAACATCAAACGTTTATCAAAGTCGGTTGAGAGGTTTTTGAGTTTTAGCGGGATTAAGAGACAACAGTTGTGTCTATTTATAGAAGATTAGGAAGACGCTGCTGTCCATCTCCTGATTTGTTTCCCTCTGCCGCCTCTTACAACACCCACGTGATCATATGGGGCAGTGGATTTTACCACCACTACGAAAAAAAACTTGTATTACAAACTAATTATGAACTGTCTATAGTAATGTTTGTGACAGTCCAACCAAAATTAGATATAAATAATATGATACAAATTTGTCGTTTAAAAATAAATAAATATATGACTAATACTTTTAGTTATTTGGAGGATTTATCCAAATTACCTAACCTCTCTCCTGCATCTTTTCCATTTCTGAAGCAAGTAATCCTCAGCAGTAGACTCAGCATGGTGGCAATTCCACTCCAGTTTCACTTCTTCCCTCTCTCGCTTAAGAGTGGCCAGGGCCAACACCATATCTGAAGATCAGTGAAGAATAATCTTTATTCTAATAGGTAAAAAACTGGTTCAAATGTACCTTAGGCTTTCCTATACAACCATCATCGTCATATTACCTAGTTCGACAATTGTCCTTATTAAACATACTGGTAGTTGACTTTGAACGTAGTATTCCTAAACACTAGCGTCATAGACGTGACTTTGATGATTTTAGTGCAAATGGTCTCCGGCCGTTCTGTCATAATGACTACATCGTCGGCGAATCGGAGGTGAGTAATGGACACTCGCCATTAAAACAGAATAATTTAAATACAAGTACATGAATAGTTACGGAAAGTTACACACGTCTGGTTCTAAAAAAACTCCGTTCTGGGAAGAATCAGAAAAAAACGTGGCGGTAGTTTTTTTTAAGCATTAATTATTTACAATATCGTTACATACTGTTTTTTACGTGGTAGAGCCACGCTGCAGTCACATTACGGTTGTAGCACGAATAGGTCGCCTCGACCGGGATAGGACCACGCTCTCACAGAATACCTTCGTAAAATAGCAGCTTAATACTGCTGTGTTTCATACCTATGGTCAGTGTAAAGAACCGGAGATTATTTTTTTTTTGTAGAAACGAGGCATTCCATCTAAGTCCTCAGTGGTGACAATGCTTCTGTATTTTGATTCCCAATAGAAGATATACGTAGATGTCTTTGGGCCACAGCATCCGGTTACCATCAAGTAGACTGTGTGATCGTTTGTCACCGTTATACTATAAAACAAAATACGTGTTGTATAATTTAATTCGAAAACATTTAGAAACTGCAGGTCGATCACCTCATTCCTAGGTGTTATATAAACATATTTTATGCATTTTAGCACGTTTTTTCAACTTGCTTTCTTAGTTTGCTAAAAGTTGTTTTTATTGCCTTAAAGACACTGTTGTTCTTATGTTTTAATACATTTTCTTTCTTAAAAGCCTATCAAAGTCCTCTACAGGACGGAGGATTATCAATAGAATGTCTCAAAAGGGCAGCATTTTCCATATTAGCCACGCTTGGTAGTTAAATTGATATTATGTTTTTTTTCTTTCCAAACTGTTATAACTTATAAGGAAGACGCTGCTGTTCATTTACTCTTTTGTTTCCCTCTGTCCTCTCTTACGATACCCTCAAAACACTATGGGGTAGTGGATATTATACCACTGTTACTACATGGTCAATCTTATATTTAGTGCAACCAAACGCATAATTATTTTACTTACGATCCAGTTCAAAATATTGAGCTTCTTGCAGTAAAAGATTAATGTAAGGGAAATCATCAGGCAGCAAAAGTTTTTTGTTTCTCAAAAAGTTGAGAATATGCCGGAACATTCCGCCATCTCGATCAATGAAATAGTGCTGTTTCAGCGTATCCAATACTATTGGAATATTCCCAGAAAACATTCTCCCAAGCTTTGACTCCGGGTATCTGTAAATGTCCAGAAAATGAATGTGATTATAAATTTATATATTTTATCAATGTACACCATAGTGAAATTAACGCATAACTAATGAATTGTGGGCTCTGAATTCAAACCCCACCGAATCCGTTTTTAGTTTTAGTATGCATCATCATAATTCATCATCACAGACGTCATCAGCGTCACAGCTATTTACAAGTTCACTACTGAACATAGAGCTCCCAAAAGGAACGCCGCAAAACACGGTCCTGAGTCACCGGCTTCCATCGACTTCCTGCATGTCTGACCAAGTCGTCACTCCATTTAGTGCGTGTCCGCCCGACACTACGGTACGAGGTTTCCGATCGAGAATCTTTTTTTTTTTGTAGGATAAAGATGAGAAACGAGCACACAGTCCACGTGATATTAAGTGGTTGCTGTGGCCCATAGACATCTACATCTATCATTGTTTACTAATCAAAATGCAGATCGTGAGTACTAAGACGTAATGTCTCGTTTCCAGTAAAAAGGGTCTCCGGTTCTCTATACTTACCATACGAAGCACAGTAGCGTTAAGCTGCTATTTTACGTTTGTATTCTGAGAGAGGGAAAGGAAATGTCCGCCGCGCTGCTCAAGTGCGTGTTGGCTTGTTTTCGGTTTATTTTTTCTTAATTGTGAGGTTTCCTCACAATGTTTTCCTTCACCGTCGATCACGTGGTAAATCAGCGCTTAAAATTTCAATTAACAAATTCATTGGTGCCGGCGAGGATCAATTGATA
>DWHP01005679.1:0-11791 GCA_018247895.1 Parnassius honrathi | reverse complement strand
TCCCTCAATTGCATGCACCAATCCCGCCACCACTAGTCCCAGCACCACTACTCCCGGCACCACTACTTCCAACACCATTATTCCAGGTGATACACACCAATGACGATAAAACGACACGTGTTTCGCCTCTGCACGAGGCATCCTCATGTAATGTAGACTCTACGGTGACTGACCGCTAAGTGAGTGGCAAGACAAAACAGCTGCTATTTATACACACCGACACAACCACCCCTCACCAAAGTAGCGAGCGACCATGCCGTGCGATAACAAACCGACTAATTATCATTATTATTATTATTAATTTAATATTATTATATTGTACACTATGTCCAGGTCAGTGTTTCTGAATTAAATTTAGGCCCTTTAAAGTAAAAACCTTAACGTTTTTACTTTAAAGGGCCTAATTTAATTCAGTCTTTAGTACTTTAAATCTTGGACAAAATAAATAAAGTTAAACAAATAACTTACTAAATTTACCGAATAAGGAACTAAAGTTTGAACCAAAGAACCCGGCACTATTTACATAACTGTCTAGATAAACGGAGTCTAACTGAGTAATTAGAACATCAGACTATTTGTCTGCCTTTTAAAATGTTATTGTTGTATGTAATGCACTTATGAAAGTATAGTGAAGAATGAAATTTATGTAACAAAGTACAATTTAATGCTTTATTTGATACACTTTTCTTCTAGTACTAGAAATTTATTATTATTATTATTCGTACAGTCCTGCGTCACATGAGCCGGTGTACAATACACAGAGGATCCTCGTGTACTGTACAACCACGTGACAGACAGTTTGGGAAATACAGCACCAGGTATTTCACAACCCTGACTCATTTCCCGTCATCAGTCTGGGCTTGGTGTTTAATATCTGGTAAATGATTATAGCGCCACCTATCTATATGTCTTGATGTCTTTATGGCATGACTGCGATGAGTGAGAGGCGTATGTAAGAAAGAGTATTCATCACCCACTGTTGTTCCTTAAGTCTTATGTATCATGAGATACCAAAAATACGTCCAATAGCATTTTCATAAACATTTGTGATGGCAGATATTATTATCTTTGTATAGTAATTTTATTATTTTAATAATGAATAAATTCGAGCAAAATAGTTAAACTTAGACCACCTGATCAAATTAGTAATTTAATCCGGTGGTTCGCCGCAAAAAAGACCCCTCTATCGTATTTCCTTAATTTCAGGCACTTTCTTCGTTGCGTTAGCCAGCATCAGAATCCTTGGTGTCGAAACATTTCGAGAGATGTATAGTTCCGCAGTTACTTTGAAGGGAAAGCTAAATTGACATTAAAAAGGATTGGTATGCTCAGTAGGTCGAAACGGTATTTCATGCCAGCCCAACGCTTACTGCTTTACAAAGGGCAGATTCGGCCTCATATAGAATACCCCGGCCCTAGCCCGGCCTAGTTCTCATCACTAGGCCGGGACATCGGATTTCGGTTTTAACCCGACGTTCGCTAACATACAGTATCCACTTTTAATCACAAGTAATGCTTCGATTTTAAATCCCTTCATTTTTGTGTCTATTGAGCGAAGTAACACAGCAGTCGCTGTGTGTTTGTAAGTTCGATGCACTCAATTTATGAGGTACCCATAGTTTTTTTACTTTCCCGATTTGCTCCAAGTGGATTAATACAGTTTTCTTTACCTACCCCGAAGCCTGCAGCTATCTCTGAAGTGCTTTGTGATGGATCCGCTACCACAATAGCCTTTAATCCTTCATTTTCCACGATGGCCTCCGTCCGTCCACGGTGTTGGTTCTGAAGGTCGAAATTTCCAGAACAAAATCAAAAACGTATCGTACTTTCTTTTGCTACACCAGCGCCGTAGACATCATTAATCCTTCGAGCTGTTTCTGCAGCATTGGTGCCACGGTAGAACTCGTACTCGTAAATATACCGATAATTCATGTTTTCCATTGTGCGGTAATAAGCGACGCCAAAGAAAAAAATAATGAGGAAACAACAAACGAATGACTGATTTCGAAACTCAAATGTACCAGCTAAATGAATTTATAAATTTAAATTTGGAATTCTTAACCAAAGAGGAGATATTTCGGATCAAAATGGTCAGTACGACAAAACGCTCACTTCATATGTAAGGACCTAATATTATCTGGGTACGTAGCTTCTTAACTATTAGGTTAAAAAAGTGTATGGGACTAAGTAAACACTAACCAATCATCATCATCATCATCACAGCCCTTCACAAGTCCACTGCTGAACACAGGCCTTCCCCACATGCCACAAAGCACGGTCCTAAGCCACCTTCATCCGTCGACTTCCTGCATGTTCTTACCAGGTCGTCACTCCATCTACTGGGGGGTAACCCTACACTTCGCCTACTGGTACGAGACTGCCACACGAGAACCTTTTTTCCCCAACGGTTGTCGGTTCTTTGAGCAATATGATCGGCCCATTGCCACTTCCGCTTACTAATCCGTTGGGCTATGTCGGTGACTTTCGTTCTACTGCAGATATCTTCATTTCTAAGTTTATTATGCAGAGAAACCCTGACCATAGCTCTCTCCATAGCACGCTGAGCGACTTTGAGCGTCCTCATATGGCCGCCTCATAAGGACGTCTCGGTTCCGTAGGTCATCACTCGCAACAAGCACTGGTTGTACCATTTAATTTTCAGGTTTTGAGGTATACCCGACGAGAAGATGTGTCGTAATTTCCCGAACGATGCCCAGCCGAGTTGAATCCGTTGAATGACCTCTCGCTCGAAGTTGGACTTACCTAGTCGGACTATTTGTCCCAGGTAGACGTATTCGTCAACAACTTCGAGCTTTGTGCTCCCAACCACTACGGGCATAGGTGTGACATGGACGTTAAACATGATCTTTGTTTTGTCCATGTTCATCTTAAGACCTATCCGTTGGGAGGCACTATTGAGATCATTGAGCATAGTGCTTAAGTCCTCCAGCGATTCTGCCATAAGGAGTATATCGTCGGCAAATCGAAGGTAAGTGATGTACTCGTCATTGATGTTAATACAGTATCCTTTCCGGTGCCAAGTTGACTGTCAGATGTGTTGCTACGGTTAAAATATTATTTTAAGTGCCAGTGACAAATGCACAGCCACTCAATATATCGTAATAATTATATTATACTAATTACCTTTTAAACTGAACCACCACCAGACCAGACGTTGTAACTGCGGCCAACCAAATAGCTTTTGTTTTTTGTTGTTGTTATCATGAAACAAATAGTATTTATGCAATAAATAATAAGTTGTAAGGTGGTGGCATAAAATACATGATAATATAATACTTATATCCAGGATGCATTTAACCACGGTGTGGCACGTACACTATTTATCAAAGACATTTAAGTATAGTAGTATATATATTAATTTTAATTTCTACATACTATCCTAGTGTTATTTTCGCTCGTCAATGTCAAGAACGGCTTATTCACTAAATAATGTCACTAATAGCAGAGTTGTCTATACTCGTGATATCGCTAAAGGGAATTTAATGGCTAGAACTGTTTCCCTAGGGAACTTAGATTAGTTATCGTGGTAGATAACATATGAATATAACAATTAAGGCCGCAGGGACAAGTTTACTCATCTTTGTATGGTCCCATGAGAACCAAATACTTCTTATCTCTATCTATACTAGTGTCTCGTAATATATACGGGTAAGGCCGTAGATTTTGTCACTAAGTAACATACAGTAACATAGACACTTCTATGTTACGGTGACATAAATTTAACCCTTTAAACTATCTTTTGCAGAAGAGAGCCATAAGAGCAATTTATAACCTTGGTCAGAAAGAATCTCTTAGAGAAAAATTTAAAGAAATATATTAATTTTGGCTTCCCAATTTAATTACGAAAATTTAATGTATGTACACAAAAACCCAAATAGTTTTATTAAAAATAGTGATGTACATTCCGTAAATACTAAGAACAAGCATAAGTTAGTTTTACCAGCTACTCGACTCCAAAGGGTCAGTTATTCCTTCATAAGGCAATGTATACGCTTTTACAACAAACTCCCAGAAAATATGCAGACCTTATCTATTAAAAGGTTTACAATATTTATTAAAAAAAAATTGTTTAGTAAGGGTTACTATACTACTGAACAGTACATGAGCAGTACCGTCTTTACCACAAGGCACACGGGGCCCGTGCCCAGGGCCCCATGTGCCCTTATGTGCCCTTAACATCACGGGGGCCCACGTGACGAATAGCATTGGCATTATTCACTTAAAGTAAAGTTACCTAACACTTAAAGTAAGTTATATGTAGCCTATATACATCCCACTGCTAAGCACAGGCCTCCCCTCATTTCTAAGAGGGTTTTAGGGCAAGGAAGTGTTCGCCGCGCTTCCCCAATGCGTGTTGGCGAACTTCACATGTCTTCCAAATCTTTTTTACAGAATATTATACAATCTAAAATTATCACAGTTTAAGTAATAAGTGTTAAGACGTGTAAACCAAACATACTAACTTTATAAAACAAAAAAAAATTGCTAGAAAAATTAATTACTAACCTGAGCTAATGAACTTATACTTAATAAAGAAAATCAAGAAAAGAAATGCCTAACCTATACCAAATACTTATAATATTTATATACAAACCCTAAATACAAATTAAGATAAGTATACCGAAAATCAAGGAAAGAAATGCCTAGCCTATAAATAATGCGTACAATATTTATTTAGAAACCCTAAATAAAAATTAAGATAAGTTAATACCCAAAATCAAGGAAAGAACCACCTAACCTAGACCAAATACTTACAATATTTATTTACAAAATTTTAGAGAAAATTAAGAAAAACAACCTAACCTACAAACCCTAAAATAGAAATAAATTAAATATGCAAACAGTCAGTATTCAAGTGAATCGCAATAAACGAATGCAACTATTCGCCCATACTCTATAGGATACGTGCGTTCGCTACGAATTACTGAATCCTTACCTCCTACTTTTTTTTACATATTTCCATTGTACAGACACCACTTTTCTACAATTTTATATGTATAGACAAAAAATTAAGTTAAAAAAATTATTTGTTTGTAATAGTTAAGCTACGAATGTATTAGGTTAATTTTAAAAAAGGCAGAGACTATATACGAATATATAAGGTTGAGACTACCTATCGAAATATACATACGAAATGACCCTCTCGGACAATTCACGCTTGACTTTTTGGAAGCATTTTCCAATATCAGCGTTAAGTAAATTCTATTCTTTCGACTAAAAAAACCTCGGACTTGATAGCACCCCTTTTTAAAATAAAATTACGAAACTGCCACTGTGATAGTGTTGTAGATTTAAAAGAAAATAATCACAATACTGTTATTTTCCAATATAGTTACTACTATTATATATACTAATAGAACTGTAAATTATATGTTTGACAGTTTTATTCATTCTCTTCGTAGATATCATCTTTTGATTTTTTCTATAAGGCTTTTTAGTCTGTAGTAGGTTAAAATGTTTCGAAGACATGTGGATTCCGCCAAACACTTATTGGAGCAGCTCTGCGACATTGGATACCCCGATTGTAATCGTGATTTTGTATAGATTTATAAAATATCATCCATCAATTTGCATACTAGTAACAAATTCCTACTGGACTAAATGCTTAATTCAAATATCTAACAAAACATAGTGTTTCAGTTTTCCTTAACGTTTTAACGTGAAATGATCCAGAAATAAACCGTTAAGTAGCTTGTAACTTAACGCAAACAATAGGGATTCTGGAATTCCCACGACATTTGATGAACATATTTAGGGTGCAAACATATTTATCACAACCAGAACATTGTAACAAGACGTACCAAATATCAAAATTGGGATATCAAAACCATTTAATTATAATTAACCAAAGGGTGAATTTAGTAAGATACGTTTACGTACGAATTTAATTAGGAAAATAATGGAAATGTACGCTTTTACGTCCAAATTTAATTGTGAAAATAATGAAATGTACGCTTTTAGTCAAATGTTTAAGAGTAAGTTTAATTGTTACGATGATAGTCTGGACAACTTCATTCACGATTTTGGTACAAGAATTTAATTTGCATCGTAAAATTAATTTCATATTATAATACAATTTAATTTTCACAGCTAGCACTAGAATTCCATCTCGATGCTACGCGCTACGAGTGGTTCAAAAAAAACAGCAACTGATGAGGAAGATGTTTTCGAGTAGCAGCCTCGTACCCATAAGTGAAACGTAGGGCGGCTCCTCACTACATGAAGTGACGACCTGGTAAGACATGCACGAAGTAGATGAAGGTGACTCGGTTCGGACCATGTTTTGTGGCATTTCGAAAGAATGGATCTCTAAAGAAAGGAGAATGCCTATATTTAGTAGTGGATATGTGAAAGGCTGAATGAAGTGGATGATGATGAAACAAAAAAATCATTAACACGGCAAGTGTTGGCGGTCTAAGAGAATCTATCTCCCCATTTCGTAACGTACTCGTGATTGTTATAAATAATGTATGGTAAATGCAAAAGTAACCCGTGGTAGCTCAAATGGTTAGCGCTCGCTGTAAATTTCACAGTAAGCGATCAACCCGGGTTCAATCCCCGTTGGCACCAATGAAATTGTTAATTGCAATTTTAAGTGTTTATTTACCACATGCTCGATGGTGAAGGAAAACTGTGAGGCAACATGCACGTCTGAAAAATAATTTAAAAAAATATTTCGAAGATATGTGATGTTCACCAACACGCACTGGGGCAGCTTGGTGGCCACTTCTTTGTTCTAAAATCCTCCAGAAATGAGAGATTCAACTTTAATTTTAAATGACAAAATTATCTCACGAATTTCAATAGAAAGAGGTAATACAATCCTGTTTACAGCAGACTTGAAATATCCAGACAAAATCAATAATGCATTCGCTCACAATAAACGATACTGTAGCTCTTAAACTCACCTGAAGAAATTTCACGATTTTGCACATAAACTCCCCCGCCAGCCATGCAATTGTTATTTTCTGAACAATGTCTACAAACACGTATATTAATCCAACGAACAGATCTGGAACAAAACAATTTTTTAACATTTGCATAATACTTTAGTTTTTTTAAAACGAGGAAAACAGAGGAGGAGACTTTAGCCCCCTCAACCAGATGTCGCTAGTTGGCGGAACTAAGGTGAACTTATTTTTGTTACGCATATGGTAGTTACAGTGTCATCATTATTGAAAAGTTGAAATTTAACTATAAGTTTTGCGGTATCTAGTGTACGTGTTGTATACCCAATAAAAACCCTCAGTGCTGTATTCTTCAATTTTTTTTATTCTCCTACTTTTCGGAGTTAAGTTAGTTTGGTTCATCCATTTCTAAAATAATTAATATAAAATATAACTAATATTTGAAAAATAAACATTAATCTCTACACTTTTCTAACAAATTTTTTCGTGGTAGAGCTTTATTATGTTGCAACTATATTATGGTTGTAGCACGAATAGGTCAGCTCGACCGGGGAAGGACCACACTTTTACATAATACTAGCGTAAAATAACAGCTCATTCTGCTAGGAGTGTGGTGAGTGTAGAGAACCCAAGACCCTTCTTACTTCATCATCATAGTCTACAGGTGCAGCAACGCATCTGCATTATAGAGTAAGGGTGAAAGAAGAGCACACAGTCCACCTGATGCTAAGTGGATGCTGTGGCCCATAGACATCTAGATTTATCCTCGATTAAGGATCAAAACGCAGATGCGTAGTCACCCCTGAGGTTTTTTTTTATAGGATAGGGTGACAAACGAGGTGTGTCCACCTGATGGTAAGTGGTTGCTGTGGCCCATAGTCATCTACATCTATCCTCAATTACGAATTAAAATGTGGATGTAAGTTCACGGGTGACAACGCATCTGTGAGGACTTAGATGTAGTGCCCCCTTTCCAGTAAAAAGGGGTCTCCGGATCTCTACACTCACCATTGGAAATATAGCAGTATTAAGCTGCTATTTTACGCTGGTATTCTGTGATAGCGTGATCCTTCCCCGGTCGAGACGACCCATTCGTGCTACAACCATAATATAGCTACAGCGTGACTCTACCGCGTATATTGTTACTCAATCGAGGATAGATGTAGATGTCTATAGGCCACAGCATCCACTTACCATCATGTGGACTGTGTGTTTGCTTGTCACCCTTATGCTTTTAAATAAATTAAAAAACGAACAAAAGAAAACAGAGAAACGCTATGAAGTCTGTCAAATAATTTTCACCCCATCCCTAATTGGTTCCACGCTGCTGGCAGAAAAGGTCGTGGACTGAAATTATGTGTTTGTTCCGCCTTAGCTTCTCTGTTTATGGACGGATTAATGATTCATATTTATAAAAAAAAACGGGTTATAATTAAGATTCCATCTAAAAGAGTTGAAAAACAGAGGATGACGAGAAGAAAAATTTAAACCTAATAAATGTAAAAGTAAACCAACTTCAAAAGTTAAAAAAAATATAATAACTTTTATATTAGCCTTAATATTTCGATACGCTGCGTCTTAGCACCGACTTCAGAAGCTATAATGTGAAAATTATTTTATTGAATAAAACTATAATTTACGGATTTTATCGCGTTTAATTACCAAAAAGTGGTAACTAAACGCAATAAAATCCGTATATTATAGTGTTTTTGGTTTCTTAACTCGTTTTTTAATTTTTTTAAGTTTAATTTTACTGTTTTGTTTGCATTAAAAAAATTAAAGTTGCTTTTCTAATTCACAGTGAGAAGCATAATCTACCTGCAACGGTAGAAACTCGTATCCAGAAATGGAATTTTCACAGGCTGATAAAGAACAAAAAGAAAGAAAGAAATAACTTTCCTGTGCGAGGAATTGAACCCGTGTTGAAAACCACTGCGCCATCAAGCCCTAAGCTCAATTAATTTTTAAGCAAAAGACTAATGCTATGAGCTTATTAATTGTTTGCAATTAATTTAAAACTCTTCGATTGAGCTGGCGAAATATTTTCTAATTATTTCTCTCGCTCGATAGACTTAATTCTTTGCGAGGTTGTAATTTCATTAACTTGGTACACTTTAATGGGCAATAATCATTTTATTCGCATAATGGAGGTGAATGGCCTTCAATAAATATCTGACGAACAGGACACCGAATTAAAATATTTTCTTATGGCCAGTCTACGCTTGACTTTTTATAGCGAGAAAAGTGCATAAAAGCAATAAAAACATGCTATATCAATGGCAATAACTAGTGAAAACTATTACATTTTTTCAAGTATACATAAAAAATACTCTTTTTAATTCTAATACTTAAACATTGAAGACTTAATGCACACTATGACCGTGGAACGTTGTGGTAACTATATAATGGCGGCTCTACATTATCGTCGTAAATTCACGCGCGAATTCACGCCATGAATTCACGGCACAAGTCGTGCCCTCCACATTCACACGATGCTCACAATCGTTCGTGAAACCCGCCGCGAAACGTACGTAGAAGCTACTGCTGCAATAACTTTGTTATACGTCCAAAACAAGAAACTTATTAGAAAACGTTGGAAAAAAGGAAGATGGTGTATGACTAAAATACATCGTCCGCACGCCTTTACGGGCAGTGAATGTGGATGTGTACGCGTGAACGCCGCGCAAAAGGTGCGTGAACCGCTTGTCGCGGGACAAAATATCGACTTTAATCGGGAAACAGCCGTGAATGCACGTGAATCCCGCGAAAACCATTCACATTCACGTTCACGCCTGTTTACGGAGTTTCACGGCGACAATGTGGAGCAGCGGTAAGCTATGGGTGGCATCAGGATACGTTACCACACCGATCGATCGATCGTCTATCGATGGAATCGATCGATCGTCTATCAATGGAATCGATCGATAGTGGAATGGATTGATCGACGTCGACCGATGATAGAAAGGATAATTCGACGTCGATCGAGCTGCTTGAATTTCGAGAATCCGCCCCCCTCCGTCGATCGCTAATTTAAATGTCGTCTAGATGAGTTTAGGCTATCTCTGGTCAAAAAACCTGTGACATCCACAGCCTTCTGCGTTTGCGTCTATATAATGATTAATATTAGCAAGAGCACAATGGCCAATAAAAATGCGTCCTATCCAAAATACATTTTCAAAGATACTGATGATAAGCCACATCGATTAATTGTCGATCGATGATTGAACAACGTTTTATCGACCAGTATCCGTAGATCAGCTAAAACTACCACGCCAATCGATCAAAATCGATCGACGTTGATCAATAGCATCGATGGATGATCAATCGATTCGTGTGGTTACACCCTTATTCTCATGAACATGAAACATAAGCTAGTGATACCAGTTTTTTGACTCCACAGAAACTTATTATAATCGAGTCATAGAAAATAAACAAGGTCTTTATTATCAAGTTTAAATATTTTATTAAACAAAAACTGTATAAAAAAGGTTGTTATGATATAAATGTATGCTTTGTTCATAATAAACCCTGGGAATGAGGTAGTCGCTAATAAGCTGTTTCTGAAATAAATGTTGTAACTAGTTTCTACAACCTTTCATATCTTATAATCTACTTTTGACAAGTCCTGTTGGATTTCTTACTGGTTCTTCCCAGAACAGAAGTTTTTTTCCGAACCAGATGTAAAATTAAAAATTACTTTCAATAAGAATAACATGTAATATACAGGGTTTTTTCAGGGAGTAAGCAAATTTTAAACTTAACTCCAAATATATAAATATTGATATATCATTATTGTAGTTTTTGAAAATATGAGTAGGTAATTTTATTTTCAATAAAAACTTTTATTTGAAATTATCCCAAGTTGAACGTGATTTATGAGCATCGCCGTTTATGCCTACCGATCGGATTTTTACGGATGTATGCGTGCGCAGTAAAATCTCATGAGTAGATAAACGGAATAGAGATAAAGGTTAATACAACCGCGCGAATCGATTGCACTACTGCAAGCACTCGGTGCATGTGTGCGTGACCACTGGCCGCTTATCGCGTACGTGCGACGACATCGAGACTGGAAAATACCGGTTACGCTGGCTCAGCCAGTGGACAATCTCAGGGTCAGTGCGACGCACGTTGTTTGTTTTGTTAGTTGAGTATTTTAATGTAATAACGTGGAGTTATTAATAATGATTGTTTATTGTACCGTGTTTATGAATAATACTAGAAAAAATAAAATTACATCGTACTTTAAATATCCTAAGTAGTACATATACTATAGGTAAGTAAATATATGATTACTACTTTTTCAAGTGTCTTTATTTTATTGTATGATGCTTTTTAATAGGAAGAGGGTAGGTACCACACGGTGTGTTTTTACGTTTTTATTATTATTACAAGCTTTTACTAAACTTTTGTAGATATGTGGACGGGTTGGTATGTAGTAGGTATGTGTGTTAAGTTTACATATTGCAACTAAGACTTGAACCAATTTCCGATGTTTGATTAAGTTGAAACTTACTATACCATAACTTCAATGACAATACAATAATATCATAGATATAACCTGATGCTGCAGCCAGGATTGTCTCCTCACTTCGGAACTCTTAAACGGGTAGTAGCAGGGCCACACACACACACACACACACACACACAAGGAAATTTTGTATGTCAGTTTAATTTTGATAGCTTAACACGATTTCTATCATGATCTGCTGCTGCAGCCAGTATTATCTTCTTACGAGGGAACTCTTTAACGGTTAGTAGCATATACTTGAAACTTTGTACTTAAATTTAATTTTGTTCGCTAAACATGATCTTCACCATAAACTGCTGCTGCAGACAGGATAGTTTCCTCACGAGGGAAC
>DWHP01005678.1:0-11792 GCA_018247895.1 Parnassius honrathi | reverse complement strand
CCTTTGCCTGTTTGTTACAAGTGCAAAAACGATTATGCTGCGGCTATAAACGATTTTGTTGGTGTTTTGAATACAACATCATCATTGATTATTAATACCCTCCAATTATTCTCCTATTTAAAATGTGCTTTTATTAATGTATCATTCGCAGAAAAAACAGGACAATTTTAACATTCCTTTGAATAAATAGCACTCATTGCGTTGTTATATGTTTATATAAAACGTAATGAAATTTTTCCGTTCAATTACTAATTTATTATTACTTGTATTACTATAGTTTTAATAAAAAAGTACAATAAATCAACCTAATTTAAATAATGCTTTCATATTCATAAATTTACTTTAAAATTTCTCACTTCTATCGTATAATATTAATAAAGTTTTCTTTAGTATAACTTACTCAGTAGTGGCAACATAAGATAAAGATAATCTGCTATCACATATCATCCAGTTGTAAAAGACGACGGAAGGGAAGCACACAGGAGATGGGCAGCAGCATCTTCCCGATAACAACTCCAAATAATGAAAAAGTGGCGTTTCCGTTCCGCCTGACAAAAAGGCGGACAAGCGTGCCAACTATAGCGAATTTCTGCCTATGAAACGATCTATCGGGGAGGCCTTTGTTCGCTGTAATTGTGATGATGAATGCGTTACGTTCTGAACGTTACTTTTCCGTAGGAAATTAAAACAATGATGTGCTTTGTTAATGTTTAAATATTAAAGTGGTTAAAACTAGACCAAGACCACATTTTAAACGAAGTTTATTATTTCCTTTAACTACTACAACGTTTTCAAAATTTCGTTTTATAATATTATATCATGGATAAAATGTTTGATTTTTTTTTTTTTTTTATGTATCTTTTACAGGCAATGCTGTTTGGTAGCGACGCAAGAGAAACCTTTAACACCATTTCGACTCATGAGTATGATGTAAAATGCGACAGAAGGAAACTGATATAGAAGTTGGACAGCAGCATCTTCTTGATAACAACATAAGCTAATCCCCAAAACGGCAGAGGCTTTTGTCTATCACTCTTACCGTTTGATGAAGAAGATTGATTGTTTACCCTTTCCTCAGTTCCTTTTTCGTATTTACTCGTACTACATTTACGTTAAGCTATGTTTTTTCTGTAGTAGTGTATCGCAGACGCGGCTGGTTTTAAATAAGTAAGAAAAATCTTTGGCATAAAAAATCCAGGAAAAATAAGACGAAAATAACTTTAGTCATTGTAAATATTTCTTAGCCTAATGTTGGTGACGATAACTTAGCAACAAGAGAATATATATATTTTGTAATCTGTCATCGGAATCAAGCGAGACTGAAAAAGAGAAGTTGTTTTTTTTTCCGTTACGCAATTTAGTTCTTTCACTAAATGATTTGGAACATTTGTTCTCTTCGTACAGACTTTCATTATTTTTTCTTGATTTAACGAATCAGCGGAGTACGGCAATTCTCGTGTAGGGATGAATTTACTTTATACCTTATCGGAAATTAGTCTTATAATGGTAATGAAATCTTTTATTACATATCGTGCTATGGTTACAAAATCGACAAAAATTATGGGCAAAGCCAGTAAAATAGCGAAAGCAGCTTGTAAGACCAACCACGGAATGCTTCATAATAGAAGGTAGTTTTACTTGAATAATTGAGTGGTTAGTGGTTGCCTTATCATTTTATATAAATGTAGTTAGAATGGACTAATCAATGCTTACAAACAGGTCATGCTTAGAAAATGTCTACATCCAGAAGTAAATTTGGTAAAAACTATTGTTGTTAATGATAAAGAGAACACACAATCAATGCATTAGAAATTTTTACGTGGTAGAGCCACGCTACTGCTATATTATGGTGACCGGGGAAGGACCACGCTCTCACAGAATACCAGCGTAAAATAGCAGCTTAATACTGCTGTGTTTCGTATGGTGAGCGTAGAGATCCGGAGACCCTTTTTTATTGGAAACGAGGCATTCCATCTTAGTCCTTAGGGGTGACAACGCATCTGCGTTTTGATTCTTAATCGAGGAGATGTTTATGGGTCACAGCATCCACTTACCATCGGGTGGACTGTGTGCTCGCTTGTCATCCTTATTCTATAAAAAAAGAAATACACATAATGTATTTATAACGTAATGTTTAAACATTAGTTTCAAAGATGTCGATTAGATTATTTCTAGCCTAAGGCCTAATGAACTGGCTCTGAGATTTCGGCGACGGCATTAAGCTCTCCAGGAGTAGCAATACATGTGCTAATACTATTTTTCGTATTATTTTTCTATTTAGGAATCTACAGCATTCTTGTTACTTATTTCAGACAGTAGTGACACGATTGCTTTATTCTGTCCAGAATCTTTCTTTTATGAGTACAGGACCAATATTTTGTGTGCTAAAGAAACGTTGCAGCTAATTTATGGCTGCCGGACGGATAGCTTAGCTCAAACTAGAAAGACTTTGCTCTTTTAGTACGCTAACCAAATAAAGCAGCATTATGTTGCCGTGATTCGTATTGTGTAAGAGGAGATATTCGGAGACCATTTTTACAGGAAATACAGCGTCGTTCCACTTTACTCCTTAGGGCTGGACGTTGTCACATTTTCATGCATAAACAAGAATGGTCCTTCAGGTGAACTGTTATGGACAATATACACGGTCAGTTCAACCGATCATTCCAACTGATCAGTTCAAACTAGGGCTGTTGATATTTTTTTAAATATCGGATTTTCGATGTATCGATAATTATAAATATATCAATAGCGGAGTTTTATAAATAAGTTTATTTATGGATATATTGAAAATCCGATATTTTGAAAACTATCAACATTCCTAGTTTGAACTGATCAGTTGGAATGATCAGTTGAACTGACCGTGTGTGTCATCCACTAGCACGTTTGTCAAAATACGTATTATATTATTTTGAAGATTGTCAATACGGTTACTTTTTCATACCAGATAGTATTCAGGGATGTTTAATATGTTGCCTCCTCTTTAAAATCTCCTAAGTTTTTACAGCGTGTTACTTACTCGGCACAAGCCTTCGTTGGACGGGATTGAAATGATACTATTTCTACATAGTTTTTAACATAGTACTACGTCCTACTAATTACTAATATTATCTATGATATGCGTTATTTATGAAATCGGAATAAGTTTAATGGAAAGTGTAAGAATCATATACGATTTTTAAAAAGTTTGCCGTCGACTATAAAAATTACTCATAATTTAAAGAAGTTCACTTTGGTTACGACATAATTATTAAAAAAATGTTGCGTAAAAATATTGTAACCAACCAAATTAGCTGCGAGGTTGATTCACAAGCAACGTTTCAAAACAATGACCAAAATTATGTAAAATAACAATTAAAAACGACCTCGTGTCAACCGGATATAATATGTGTAACGAACAGACGTGTCGTTGACATTTGTTTTGGCCAGCTTTGGGGAGCGGCGGGGAGCCAGCGACGAGCTGTCATGTTGATAGAAACAAAAGAGGCAGCGAGCGCAACGGTGCGAAGGCCGATGACTGCCAGCAAAACATCGACACCACCAAATGGTACAATACTGTCGGAGATTGACCCTTTAATCTCACTTCATCGCTCCCTAGCATTTTTCAAAGATAAAAAAAAATGTTCAAGTGGAAATTCACAGCGCAGAGGAAAATCCTTAGTACACATCACACATATTTACACGAATACTACACATTGAAAAAACAAATCTTGGGTCTAATATACGTTATTCTTGGATTTAGATTTTTAATTGCATTAATTTTAGGATTCCAAACAAAAAATTACGTCCCGCCAACTTCTATATTGAAATTTGGATGTGTTCTTTTTATGTCAATAACATAGTGAAAAACTATCCTTTGTAAGATTCGGTGTTCATTTGCAAGGCTTTGTGGCTTATTTTAATAACCTGATTTTCAGTAGAAATTATATTGAGATTTCTTTAGTTTTCTACGCAATGTAATTGATGAACCTGAGCAACTTTATACTCCTTTTACATATAATATAGTATATATATACTATATTATATGTAAAAAGTACATATAATATAGTATATATATACTATATTATATGTAAAAAGGTGTAAGAAAAATTCATGTATGGGCTCCGGAAATTTTACCAATATTTCAGTTTCGCAAGCAACTCAAGTGGCTCTCAATTCCATTTCGTAGGAACACACGATAGCTTCAGCGTGACTCTACCACGTAAGTCTGAAGAACAAATATTTGTATAAAGAAGGCGTATAAAGTCCGCTAACACTATATTTTCAATGGCTCTATAATCCTCCCAGAAATGATAGGATTATAAGGCTATAAGCTTACATTATTAATTTTAAACCTTATCAATGGTAAAAAACTGTTTTGTTTACCTTACTTCTGAATATACCTTACTTAAAATTTGAATGTAGGCAGTTATAGCATTAAGAAAGTGTTATAGTGGCCGAATTAGTGAACTCGTGTTCACGCAAGGAGCGTGACGGGCTATGCAAAGCGGTGCCGAAAGCCGAGATGCTCGTCCGAAACAAGAGAAAGCCGCTACCCTCCGTTACTCACCTCATTTGAAAACTACTTACTGCATAATTTAATTTAATTAAATAATACTGTTATATGTTAAAATTCCAATTCTAACTTCTAACGAAATAATTCGTACTAGAAAATGGAAGCATGGTTAAAGACGTCAATCAGGCTTTTATGCTTGATTGACTTGATGGTGGGTCCATGATTTTGTTAACGTGTGGGTAATCTGCGCCGTTGTCAGTTCGTAGGCAGCTAAGAAATACTTCCTGCGAGGTGGCCGTCTATGAAAATCTAGTCCGATTACAGTACACTTAGCCTTGACGTTGTTTTTTTTTACATAACGGAAGTGGCATACGAACTCACAGTCTACGCGATTATAATTTGTTATTTCAGTTCATAGACATTTTTAGCCAACTTCAAACGAATAATTAATGAAGAATGCCTCACACTCTGTAATTATACCAGTTCTTTATATCATTAAGACCGGAACATAGTAAACCAAGCATCGTGATTTGGCGACAGAAATAAGACGGTGAAGGGGGAAAAAAGAGGGTGGTGACAATCAGACGGGACTCCTAGGAAGGATAGGAATCCTTTTTTTTATAGTATGGTGACATACTACCTACTTACCTACCACTAGCAAAATCTTTGCCGTCCGTCGTTAACACTTTGCATGTGAAATTTACAATATTGGTATTACACGATCTGTCGGAGGTGACGAGATCTTCATAACTTTCCCTTTTGTCGACACTTACCGAACTCTCTCTTATGGGATACGACTAAGTAATGCACTTCATTAAAGTATCAACGGTATTCATCCATATTAATTTATCATTAGCATCATCACTACAGCTCTTCTCAAGTCCACTGCTGAAGTAGGCCTTCCCCAAAGGAATGCCACAAAGCGCGGTCCTGAGCCACCTGCATCGATCGGTTCCTGCATGTCTTACCAGGACGTCACTCCATCCAGTGGGGGGTCGCGCTACACTTTGCCTATCGGGACGAGGCTGCCACTGAAGAACGTTTTTCCTGGTTGTCGGTTTTTCGAGCTATATAACCGGTCTATTGCCACTTCAGCTAACTAAACCATATTACTTATTGTCAATTAATAGGGGTGAATATAATATATGGAATTAAAGCCTGCGTTTGCACGTTCCATTGCTAGGAATAGGCCTCCTCTCATTTTTATTAGTGTTTTCAAGTAAGAAAGAGTCCAACGCGCTCCCCAATGGAGTCCTCAAAGCTTGTTAAGGGACTTCACATGTCTTAGAAATTTTTTGTTCACAGACATGTGTAATCGCCTTATCTGACGTGGTTTTCTATCCTCGCTGAGCTAGTGGTAAATCAGCACTTAAATTGCAATTAGCAATTTCATTGGTGCCGGCGAAATATACGGAAAACACTTAGCAGCTAAGCTACCACGGCTATCGCTTTTATTATTACTCACGTGACGTAATTTGAAAAATAACGTTATGTAACTGAAGTACAAAAATTTAAATGTAACATTTAGCTTTACATGCAAGAAAAGGGTCATTAAAACATTAAGACGCTGCGTTGATTACAGCGCGCACACGATCTAGAAAGTAGCGAAATAACATTCGGCAGGTATTTGGTAACGATAGTGTACCAGTCCCGTATAACCGTTGCGAATTGATGAACATAATACATGGTAAGATTTGTTTCGCAATGTTGCAAGATATCGAACACCATTCTATAAAAAATAATTTTATCGTGTCTTAAGAGATATGAATGTATTAGTTACAATCGATAATCCATCAAAAGAACAACCACCTTTTTTACAATCTGTCTATCAGTTTAGGCAATTTTTGTCAGACATTTGACCAATGAATAAATATTCATATTTATGTGTGCTGGCCCTGCAGACTTTCCTGTACTTTCTGGCTCCAAATTCAGTCCTCGGACCAATTTTTATTGGACACAGTATACAGATATTAAAATTCAGTATAGGTTATGACTCGGTGACGATTGGAGTAGCATTTAATGATTCTATAGTCAAAATAGGAATATCTGTGAAATATTTCTCATAAACAGTGACTTTCTAACTTGAGTTGTTTAGTCACTTTATAGAATTTGCTAGTAACTTGACTACAGCGCCACCTATCGGATCTCAACATAGCTATGAACCATTTCCTCGTCCAAAGAAATTATTACATCTGAACTAACAGAAATTAGTAAGTCTAATTATATTCCGAATGTGAAAAAGACAAACACTAAAGCTAAACATTTTAAATAAATAATTAAGAATTGAACTTTTTTTAATTAATTTATATATATGGTACATGAAGCATTCTCAGTTGCTTAAGATTAGTTATCGTAGCGGTTAATAAAATCGTCAATTTACCTGCCAATAGGCAATAGGCGTTTAGGCAAACTCTTTCTAAAACGGGAGAGAATTTCTAGTCTTTATAAGGTATATACGTACGTATTCTAATCATACTTTATGAAACGGAAATTATTATGCGGTACAAATAATTTATAACTATCTACACTTTTTACTTTAAAGAAATTCCTATAAATTGCATTAACTACTTTTGAACTTCTCTCAATATTTCGAAATCAGCACAGATTTCATTTTACTTGGGTAAGTAAATTGCTTGACATTAAAATTTACGACTACGATATTGATTCGGAGCTTTTGATTATATTATATTCGCTCGTATTGATATGTATAACTTTTCATATATCTTTAGAATGCGTTCACGCTTATATCTGATACTATAAAACTTGTGAAAGGTCAGTTAAAATTGGATGTGGTATATTTAGTTAAAAGTTTTTCATAGTTTTCTTTACTGTTAGTTTGTAATGTGAAACTAGTTGCATATAATCAATAACGAATATAATACGTTGAATATATTTTTCTCGGTTCATGTTATCAACATCGGTCAATTAGTGACCTTCTAGCGAATACTGGGGTGCACTAGTTGTTTCCATTGATGTCTCAAAGGCCTTTTAAGAGGCCGCGCTGGCCTTTTGGGCATGCTTCTATCCTACGGCTTATTCCCTAGTCTGATTGATTTACAAGGTTCTTGAACTTTGTAAGTGAATGAATGGTCTCTTGAGTCGTCGTCAAGGATTGCTTAGAATTGACCCTATGAAGACTTACACTGGAGTTCCTCAGGGGTCCGACCCTCCGCAACTCTCTTTCTGCTGCATATTAATGATCTTCTTATGCCCAGTGTCCTTGGAAATGCGGATGACATTAATGTTGTAGAAAGATACCAGCCGAATGCTTGGGCCAGTCGGGATCAAATCCAGTCCAAAAGAGAAGCTATGCTTGAGCGTGCGAATCTCACACAGCAGACAGTCTCCGAATGGAGCAATGCCAGACTTCTGAGATTCAATGTTTCCGAAACACAAGCGTGTCTCTCCGCTGCTAAAAGGAGCCCACATAGCCTGACTTCCACTTTCCGGGATGTGTAAAAACTTTGTAATAAAACAATCGCCTTCAATTGTTAGAGGTTGAGATTTCTCTAAACCCCAACCAAGGGCTGTCCATTGAGTGCAGGATAACTAGGAAAGGAAACTAGGTATCCTAGGGGGCGACGATACTTTAAGCCGGCGCTGCTCCTTGCCCTATATAAAGCGCTAGTCTGGACGTGCATGGACTACTGCTGTCACATATAGGCTGGTGCTGCAAAATTTAATCAAATAGCGTAGGACTCAGTAAAGAGAAGGACTAAGAGGCTTATTGGTTACCTTGATTTCGTTGAAACCAATCTTGTCAGCCGGTATTCTATGGGATACATTTCGGAGTGTGCTCTGAAATTACATGCTTTAACTTTTCCTTCCACCAATATTCCGATTTTCCGTTTGGCGGATCTTCACGGTTTTGTTGTTGCTATTCCACGCATTCTATATATTACTAATGATTTGCTTCATCCTTCGTAACGCTTACAACAAGGGAGTGGATTTCCGAAGATTTTTTCGAATTTTCCGGCGCGTCTTTTCTTCCGATTACAATCCAGGTGACTTCAAGGTAAGAGCGAATAGGCTTGAGCGATTTATTATGTAAGGCTTCAACATCATTTTCCACAAGGTTGGATAGTAGTCAAGCTTTAACTTAAAATAAGTTAAAAAAAGAACATATTTCTTGTTTCCGTGTCCGTATAAAATTTTGGAACAAAAAGAGTTTCTAGTTTTGTACACGTACATTACACGTACTAGTTCAGCCGAAGAATATGTTGTTACAGATATAAAATATTTTTAATCATAATTCTCTATTTGTTGTTTTTTTTCTACATACCTCAAGAAAGGAAAGTGGTATTGAGCGCTATTTTGGATTTACATTTTATTACTGCCCAAGAATGCGGCTTATGTTATTATGTATGCTTGGTTGCGCTGTATTTACTTCACTTTACACAAATTCCTTTACTGCATCTTTCATTTTTTTATAGGATAGGGTGACAAACGAGCACACAGTTCACCTGATGGTAAGTGGTTGCTGTGACTCATAAACATCTACGTTCTCAAATACGAATCAAAATGCAGATGCGTTGTCACCCATGAGGACTAAAGCGGAATGCTTTTTATTCACTCATACGAAACACAGCAGCGTTAAGCTGCTATTTCACGAGGGTATTCTGTGAGAGCGTGGTTGATTTCCGGTCGAGCCGACCCATTTGTACTACAGCTATACTACTAAGAGCTGCAGCATGGCTCTACCACGTATAAAGTATGGTCTATTATTCATAAATTTGCTAGTTTGCTTATTTTTTTATAGAATAATAAGCTTGTCACCAAAACGAGCACAGGTTCTTGGATGGTTAGTGGATGCTGTGACCCATAGAAATCTACATCTATCCTTGATTTAAAATCAAAAGGTACTTATGGATACGTTGTCACCACTGAGGACTAAGTTGAAATGCTTCGTTTCCAGTAAAAGTTTTTCCAGTTCTCTATAGGTATTCACCATACGAAACACAACAGCATGAACTATGAACCGCGTACAAATTTTTGTATGGTATGGTTTTATAATTTGTGCTTGCGTTGGTAGTGTCTTGGTGTTTATTAATTCGATTGTAACTTATATGTAAGTAAAAGTCATATATGCCCGTTTGTATGTAATATACTAGCTTGCCAGTCAGAAGTTGTTCTGCGTTTTTCGACGACACTTTGTAATGTCCTATTAAAAATGTGGGTCATTCATGGGCAAAAAACTATCCTATCTCCCAAATTGGACCAAACTACACACGGTGTGCAAATTTGATTAAAATCGGTTAAGTAGTTTAGGAGTCCATCGCGTACAAACAACGTGACACGTAAGTTACATATATTAAGATATGTGTGTGTGTGTGTATATGCACATATATATGTCGGCAAGTATATAATATAGGTTAGATCGAGAATAAAAAGGTTTTACTCTAGCGAAGCGTCGCATCGTTGGTAACGTGGCAACCGTTCTTGTTTATAGGATTTTTGAGAAAAATATCATCGGGAAGCGTACCATAAATTTGCGACCACAGAAATCTATATAATATATGATAGTGCTGTTTGTTGGTTTTAGAGCTTCATCGGACTACTTACTGACAAGTACAACAGACGTCCATACAATTATTCTTAGTTCTATTTGTGATCTCACTTGTTTTGTTTTGTTCTAGGTCGTAAAATAAAAAGTCGAACAACCCTTGAACATTTTAAAATGTAACATACTTGTAAAATTAAAAAAAAGCTAAAGATTCGTTACCGCGCGTGGACTCCACGGACCGATAGTATTTACAGCAAATATATATTACTGACATAAATATAATAGATCTTAGATACTAATATTTGCTTCATTTACACATGCAATTTTAAATGGTATTGTATAAGTATTTACTCAGTTATAGTCAACCAAAACTAATCGCTTTAGCTAAGTTGATTATACGTATTAAAATTTCTAGAATAGCTAAATCTGCATATTGCTATATAATCGATGCGCTAGTAACACTTACATATAATTTTCTTTGCTCCCTTTTATTTTTAAACTTTCGATTTAATCGCGCAAATCTCTTTGTAATGATAGAGTCAGTGTACAAAAATTATAAAGAACAATTCGTCTCTAATAATAATAACGATTTCCGTAGGCGTTCAATGTTATATTTTATAATAGACAGGTGCATCACGCAACTAGGTATATTTAACTGGGTTCTGTATTCAAATAAAATAAAATAAACCTAAATTGCATTACATAATTTTAAATAATATTAGGTATATTACTTAAATTATGTAATTTTATGGAAATTATCAATTTCTGTGAGGTTCATTAGGTACTAGTTAAAAGTAGTTCCTAAAGGCTTTATTTAAAAATATAGAGTCTACTATCTCTCAAAGCGATTACGCGACAGACTCTTGATTGTCCTAAAAGCCGTCTCAGTAATTAAGGGCCATTGACCAAGTGTAGAACATATTATGTGGGCTACTTTGAACATATGTTTACACATAATATATTACTACTTTAGAAATGTCAAATGTAACTTTATGAAATAACTATTAGTTTATAAAGATACTAGTGATCCGCCCAGAAATTGCGCGAATGATATCTGGACCTCGACAACAATGAACCGGTTCCAATTGTGAATGTAGACCGTTTTCGAATCAACTTAATCACGCACCTAACCTCAAAATAGGTCCGGCCGTTTAGGAGGAGTTCAGAGAATCGGACGGAAGAATTTTATATTAGGTATATAAATATAAAGAAGATAATTATTAATTACTATTAAAATATCGATATATTAAAACTAGTCACGGAACTTATGTTAATACTTTCTTTACATTTTTTCTTTATCGTGCATTGAGAAGAATCGTTGGGGGAAAGTGATTACTATCTTTTACAGACATTCGGCAAACAAAGACTGCTCAGCGTTGCGAAGCGAGACGGCTTATAAACGTATGTAACGTATGTAAACGAATTATTTGCGCAGTTTAATTCAATGTTTTATGGGTGTATCGATCGTAAGGAAGACTTCTGGCCATTATAATATTATAAACACCTTGCACTAATAAATGCAGTATGACAAAATAGTTCAACACAAACAACGCAGATGAGTACATGCAATTTTTTTCTCAATTAATAGGACCTATTTCCTTGTACTGCGTGAGATTAACATTAGAAGATTTTAAGACAGTTGATTTTTTTTTATAGAATTGGGTGACAACCGAGCACACAGTCCACCTGATGGTAAGTGGTTGCTGTGGCCCATAGACATCTACATCTACCTTCAATTACGAATTAAAATGCAGATGCGTTGTCACCCGTGAGGACTAAGATGGAATGCCTCGT
>DWHP01005677.1:0-11792 GCA_018247895.1 Parnassius honrathi | reverse complement strand
CTTTTTACTGGAAACGAGGCATTCCATCTAAGTCCTCACGGGTGACAACGCATCTGCATTTTGATTCGTAATCGAGGGTAGATGTACATGTCTATGGTCCACAGTAACCACTTACCATCAGGTGGACTGTGTGCTCGTTTGTCACCCTATCCTATAAAAAAAAGCAAGTCTTTCTTTTACAGAGAGAGTTAGTAGATTGCTTACAGCGTCACAATAATATAAACATTAAGGTGATTTTATACTGGAAAAGTAATTTGGGACTGCGGCTTGAAAGAACAGAGAAGGATAAAATAATTTTCACGTAATAGTTTCTGAATTTCGAACTTTGATGTTTCTATACACAATGTGTTTGCACCGATTTCAGACGTGGAAATTATTTTATTGAATATAAAATGCCAAACCTGCCTTAGTCCGGCATAATTAAAAAACACAAAGTCGCGCTGTGACTTAAAGTTATGCCTCTTTCGATGTAGATAGCATTGAAGAAGTCTAGAATGGTTGCGAAGAACTTCGCTTTGTGGTAATCTATATTTGCGAAATTTGTGTTTAGCTGTGCTTCCAGATGTGCGCGTATCCGGTCATGATGATAAAATCATCTCCTTCTTATGGTTGAAGCACAAACGTGTCGGATCAACCGGGGAAGAAACACATTCTCACAGAATGCAAGCGTAAAATAGCAGCTCAATGCTGCTGTGTTGCGTATGGTGAGTGTAGAGAAGCGGAGGCTTTTTTTACTGTTTACGAGGCATTCCATCTTAGCCCTCAAGGGTCTGCATTTTGATTCTTTATCGAGGGTAGATGCAGATGTCTATGAGCAACATCATACACTTATCATAAGATGAGCTGTGTGCCCGCTTCCCTAATTCTATTAAAAAAATTAAAATATTAAAAAATGCCATAAAATCGCTCTGTTGAACAAGAGTTCTACAATTGTAAGAAAAAATTTTAGTCCTAAACCTCTAAAATAAAAAAAAATCGCTTGGCATGGGGTAGGGGAGATTTGCGAACGCAGTAACTGAATCCCCTAACTTTCCGCACCTTTGCAGCTCGCTGCTCTCTGCCGTAATTTATTAATCTGCTGTATTTTACGGCTGGCGAAGGTACGACTAGGCTATATCACCGTCTATCTATCTTTCTAAAATTTTGCATGGTCGCCTTTTATAACGTACAGTACAGTTTGAATTCAATCAAATATTATTAAACGATGGTATAATAAAGTAATAAAACTTGGAACCACAGGCTTAGGTACTTCCGAAATTGATTTCCAGTTCTATTCGGTTTTCGATACCAACTTACTTTGTTACATTATATTTAAGTTGCAACCTTTTAGACACAAGTAGTTGTTTGAAGTTACCACTCGAGCGGTATCAACACTCTCGTTTCAGGCAAACAGTATTTCGGATGACCTTAACCAAGTGACCTATATACAGCATCCTAGAGGGAAGAGCTGCTGTGCCCTACTTTTTAAACATTCATCTGGGCATTGAATCAATATTTGACAAAGGAATGAGGACAGTTTATTGTTTAAAAGACTTTAACAATTTATAAAAAAAAACATCAATTACATATACCCTTAGCGCCCGAGTCAAAAATTTGAACACTATATATTTATAATATATATATGTATACATATATATATATATATATATATACATATATATGGCCACTTTTGCTATATATATCGAAGGTTTATGATAAAATCAGGTTATTGATCAAACACCTAGGAGGACAAATTATTACCTTAAATCTTATCATTAACGCGAAAAAATCATTGACTGATGAAATTTGAATAAATGATGAACTTTGGCTTAGGATACAATTTAAGCTTAGGTTAGGCTAGGTTGATTTTATCGTAAAACTAAATCCGTCTAGGTTTATTTTATCAAAAAAACTGGATTTTGTGAGATTTATGATAACATAAAGAAATAATTTTGTCTCCGACATATACATACATGTATAAGGTGTTTAACATTATGTATGTGCTTTAATTATACGCCTACAGAATTTATTTTTCACCTAACATTGTGTGTCGGTGAACACTTATTTACACTAAACAAAATATATCTATATCTAACATAGTCTTAGTAGACCTCAATTAATTACTCAATATTGTGAATATTTGATCATATTTCACGTCTAGAGACGTGAAATATGATCGTCAAATTTGTAAAAACTTTCCCTAATACATACTATAAATAATACCGACGAGTTTATAGAAATTTGAGGACCATAAAGTGGACGCGGCAACTGGGCAGAGGGCAGGAGACTCAGTGATGTTTTATCTAAACTTACAGGGTACATAAAACAGCTTTATTGCGTATCGCGGGGTGCGTGTGTGTAATACGTTTTTATGCACTGTCCACTCACCCCAACCACCCCACAGTCTATGTTTACCGACTTGATTGGATTCGTGCCGCTTTTTATTTATCTAATGTATTTATATTTTTAGTGCCGCTAGAATGTTTAACATTTGTCTAGTCTGTATGTCTTAATTGATTTTCGTTGATTGTAAAATTACAATCGTATCAAATATCAGTATAAAAAGAACACCTACGTAACGGCGTTATTTTATATCATAAAATTGTTTAGCAATAATCAACTTTTCAACGGCCTCCCAGAAATGCTATAAAAATGACTTCATGCATGTCTTACCAGACCGTCACTCCCTGTAATAGAGAGAGGGGCTGTGCTTCGCTTACCGGTATAATGCTGCCAGTCGGGAACCTTTCTTCAACTTCGGTTCTTCGAGTTATAAGACTGGCCTATTGCCATTTAAGCTTACTGTTCCGTTGTTAAAATAAGTACATGGAGTAACTTTTTTATTTATGTTTATTTAATCTAAATTGAATTTACCAAAATTTTTACGTAACGACGCATTCGTAAACACATAACATTACCCAGTGTATCAGCTATTAACCAACTTTTATGCAGAACATCAAAAATAAATTCGGGGCACACTATCAGCCGCCCGGCCGTGTTTATGGCGCGTAACAAGCAATAAAGTAGAGTCCCATCGTTTTGCGATCACCTAACGCAGCCCACTGCTCGTGATAATCCCTCTAAGGCTTTATTTTGTCTATAAAACTTTTTATGTTCCTCACGCATCTGTAGTCGCGATCATCTTTGAGGTGACGTTGCTTCGTCAGCTTACCAGCTAACGATTCGTGAAGATATCCAAGTGTAATGGGAAACGCATAAGGTATAAAAACATTTATTACCTTTTTATGCTCTGGCACAAATACAGTGTCAGTTCATTTCCTGCGTGGTTCGATACTTCATGTGTGTAATCTAAAATTTATTAATTTAAAATAATATAAATGAGTATGCTGTGGCATATAACTGCAGCACCAACCAGCGCTCGCCAAGCACCACTGCTTGACAGAGGAAAAATAGCAAAAAAATTACACCGACACTAAATCAGTAGTAGTAAACAGTGATCATCATTTTTCTAGGGATAAGTTTTTGTTGAGGGCATTGTTTAGGTGCTGATCGAAACGGGATCCAACCAACTTGCTGAGCGCTTGCGATCGTCAAACAAAATCTATTTCTCGTAATGTGGTTCGAAATTCCTTCGTTTGTGTGCATGTTGAGGAATGTAAGGCACGTCTCGACGCGTACTTCGCGCTGACAATCATGAAGTTCGTGGGGCACCCATTTGTCAAGCTTTTTTACCTTGCCAATTCGATGCAAATGGACCAATATTGTTTTGATGCTAACGTCAAAAGCTGCTGCTAATTCAGCCGTAGATTGAGCATCATCAGCTCCCACTATTGCCTTTAATTCGTCATTGTGGACCAAAGTTTTCGGACGACTACGGAGTTCATTTTCTAGGTCGAAATATCCAGAACGGAAGAGGGCTAACCAAAAAGAGGTGGTGCGTTATTTTGTAGTATTACTCGTAACTAATATTACTACGTAAATGTCATTGATGTTGCGTGCCGCTTGTGCTGATTGCACTGCGTCGCTGCCACGACCGTATTCATATTCCATAATTATTCGAATTTTTAATGTATCCACGATGACGAAAGAGAATCAAACGATGAAAATTGTGATTTTCATCGCGTTTGATTCTCTTTCGTCACAAATTTGTGATCCTGTAAAATATATACGTTGATCACTCAGAAAGTATTGCGAAACCAAAAAAAGTTCAATGATTAAAGATTTTGTAATACTTAATCTTTTTAAAGAATTCTCCACCAGCATCTATATTTAATGCGTCTGAGCCAATTTTTGAACTAAAGTAGTTAGTCTGTAGTCTGCTTCAGACTCCTCTTCTACGACCTGCAAACTGTATCCCTTTCAGACCTAAAGAATGAAAAGAAGTCACACGGTACCTTATCAGAGCTGTAAAGAGATTTACCCAAAACCCCAGCTGAAGAGTAGTACAGAAAGCCCCGCGTAATAGAAATCCCTCCTGTGCTTCTTGATCTTTATTTTGATAGGCTTGGTCCATTTCGAAACAACCAAGCCGTCGAAATGAATGAAACCAAATTTCATCACATGTAAAAATATCGTAAACAATCCTGCTTCAAATTTGGTAATTATGCTATGTTACCTGCTTCTGAGTATTGGTGAGATGGTGCGGCACCCAACCCGAACCTATGTATTCTCCCCACGATATGGTTACAGTGTCCGTGTTGAATCTCGTGAACGCTTCTTGATCTAATCTGCAATATGCGCTGAATCTTTTCATACGTTATTCGACGAGCGAGAAGAGAATTGGCTTTAATTAAATTTTTCATTGTCCGTTTACTTTCGCGTTAAATGGAGACCACTTATTTCTTAATCTTAATCCCTCAAAGTTACCTTGGCAGGGCTATCAAATGATTCGTCTGGCTTAGGGCGACATGTAAAATCGTAATAAATCCTCGCTTGAAAATGTTCCCCAGACAGATCCATTTTTCAATAAAATACGATATTTCAATTAATTTGTAAAAATTGCGGAGGGAAATTTGACGTTGAACATTAATAAATTATTCTTGTTATCTAAATAAATTAATGAAGCTCGTGAACTTTCTTTATTTGTGAAAGATATATAGGTACAGCGTAAAAGGTATTCATAATAGAGAAAAGTCATAATAGAGAATGCCTATAATGAAAATAAAAATCATTGTTCTCTCCTTGCGTTGCTGAAATTCTTTTTTTAAATGTAACAAAGGGTGGACGTGAAACGAGGGTTCATCAGGCCCCCGCCGCGCTGACGAAATTAGCAGAGCTCAGGCCAAATTAAAAAAGAAATCAGTCGCTAGCTAAATCCAAAAGTTTTAATTACGTTTATTTAGTCATCAAGTAAATTTTAAATAATTAATTAAAGAAGAACGAATTACGCGGATAACTTAAGGAATGCTACTTTGCAGCTTCAGTATTGTTGTTTACATTATGTACTTATTAGCAACATTTGTAACTACAACTTTTGTATGAAAATTTAAAATTATTTTGAGATAAATGATTAAATATTTTCAAAGTGGTAGAGCCATGCTGCAGTTATATTAGTAGTATAGTTATAGCTCGAATGGGTCGGCTCGACCGGGGCAGGACCACGCTCTCACAGAATACCAACGTCAAATAGTAGCTTAATGCTGCCGTGTTTCGTATGTGTGTATAGTATATAGGTGAGTGTAGAGAACCGGAGACCCTTTTTATTGGAAACGAGGCATTCCACCTCAGTCCTCACGGATTACAACGCATATGCATTTTGATTCGTAATCGAAGATGGATGTAGATGTATATGGGCCACAGCAACCACTTACCATCAGGTGGAGTGTGTGCTCGTTTGTCATCCTATCCTATAAAAAAAAATCAAATTGGTCCCAACTTTATTGAGTTATATAATTATGTATAATATTATCTATCAAGCGCTGAAATTTTTAAGAAACTATGCATACGCTTGAAACTTATCGTACAATAGTGATGCTACAAGTTTTGTATGTAAATTTACAAAAATATATAAATATTAAAAATAATAGGGGAAATATTAAAAATACCGCCTCAAGTGGCTTAGCAAGATCCTCCATTATGCCTAAAGTATTGCAGCATTAATTTAGAAATAAATATATGGTAAAGTTGAGGATTAATTTAAGTACCATGTTAGACGAAAACACGATTTCGTAAAATTTTCTCGACGGCAAAAAATCCAAAGTTACTTCCAAACTGAACAATAAACCGCTGGTATCCATAAAATACCTTAAATTAGATCATGAAACTTTGCATACCAACTGAACTAACTATAAAGCAGGTCTTATGTTTTTTTAAATTACCGTCATTTTCACTGTAAAAAGAAATTACCTAAACTATCGGCGTCTTAAAGCTTGTTTCCTGCCGCTCGATTAGTCTCACTTCGGCTTTTGAACGGGGAAGCTGTGTCACTTACGATCAGAATACGCATTACGCAACAGGATGACGTAAAATTAAAATGGGAAATAACAGTAATAAAAATAAGAAACGACTGGGTTGGCGTAAAGAAACAGGCATAAATATGATAAACAGGCATAAATATGAAAAGTTGACGACTGCTGCCAGGCACTCTGCCTGTTTTCAGTCCGCAGAGCAACCATCGTTCTATGTTCGGAGCTTCTATTTCATTAGCAATCATTCAGAAACTTTCATTATTCGCGTTATTGGCTTCTATTTTTAAAAATTATAAAACACTATCTACACAGAGATAAAACAGGTATCAATTGTTTTCGTATAGGACAAAAGAGCTACTTGGCATGGGTTTTGAAGTTCAAGAGACGAGTGGGCTTACTTAAGGCAAGGGCCCTTAATTGCACTCTTAGCACCTCCATGTCTTTATTCTCTGCTGAAATTCCCGCCTTATGACACCTAACCGATGCCTGCAGGACATTCTTACTTTGAGTGTTTATGACATCGAGTATGCATATGTTGTGTGCAGTTTTCAAACGGGACGTGATAAGGAAGTTTTTTAGTTGTTATAGTATATTGCTAAATGGTCGCTTTTAATTAATCTACAAACATTGATAATTTGGATTTATTTAGGCTAAACAATTCATAATTTATTACAGCCTACCGCCGTGAGTCCGCCGTGGTAGCTCAGATGGATAACGCTCGCTGTAAATACAATATATATAGGTATAACAGAACGCGAATAACCCGGGTTCGATCCGGCACCAATGATATCGTTATTTGCAATTTTAAGTGCTAATTTACCACGTGCTCGGCGGTGAAGGAAAACATCGTGAGGAAACCTGCAGACATAAGGAGGGTCTGAGACATAAGGAAAAAAAATATTACTAAGACATGTGAAGTTCGCCAACACGCATTGGGGCAGCGCGGCGGACACTTCCTCGCCCCTAAACCCTCTCAGAAATGAGGGGAGGCCTATGCCCAGCAGTGGGACGTATATAGGACGTGTATAATAACTTTACTTTTTTGAGAGTCCGCCGCTGAACATAGGTCTCTCTTAAAGATTGCCTCATAGGGCCATTTGCTAAAGAGTTATACTTAACAGGCGGGCTGGCATCCGCAGTTTTTATTCTTTTGATTCGTTATTAGGAAGATGTTGTGGCAGTGCCTATGACATCCACGATTTTAATCGAGAAGATACCGTGTTTTTGATCAAGTTATAAGTACTTACAGAAAAAATAAAATAAAACTGTTTAAACTAAACCGAATAAAACAAAAATATTATATGTGAGTTAAAAATAAGGTTTATAGTAGGTTACTGCAGAATTACTACTATTACTACTGCAGCCAGTGGACTGCTGAAGACAGTTTCAAACTAATAACGATGCACATCGTCGCCCCACATCCAGTAATTATATTGGCTTTCTATACCCTTCAGATCTGAACTTCAATCAACAATACCAACAGCATTTAGCTATGATTTTGTTCGTGACCCGTTATCTAGTTGATGTTGTTGATCGAAGGATCTGAACATAGCTACTTGGTGCAAAAGGAATTTAAAAGGCTACCTTTTATTTCTGAAAATATTTTGGAACAGGAAAGGCGCTGGTTGGTTTCGCTGCCCTAGTGCTTGTTGACAAATTTTACGCATCTCCGATTTTTTTTTAAATTTGGCAAACATTTAGGTTGTAATACACTCTTAATAAACTTTAACTGAATGATGGTAATCACGGACAATCCATTATCTTATTTCGCTCCGTGGATATAGCAAAACGCTGCTATTGAAAATACCGGAGGACTTTATGCCTTCTAAAAGATGGCGGTGTAAACATCTGTTTAGCCAGGCTTAAAGTACCCAGACCAGCGTCGGGGGCAGCACAAAAGGTGCGTGGCGTTTGGTGTTAGCGATCGTCAATCTGTCTGCAAAGTGTGAGGGTTAAGGTAACTCCTCTTTACAACACTTAAGTCTCACGTTCAGCAGCTTTTGCGGACTGATGAAGAATTGGGAAGTTTTAAATTCTTAAAATGTTTTGCTTTACACAAGATATGGTAAATTTACGACTAATCGCGATGGTGCCACCGGGGATCGAATTATACGAAACGAAGAGAGCAAAGTAAATATGAAATAAAAATATAATTGAAAGCTAATATTGAATCATCTCTAGTTCTTACCTGATAACAAAGCTGTAAAAGTTGCAATATTTTAATATCACACCGTTTTATTACACTTAACCAAAGTGCGCAGCATATAAATAGGTTGTTTTAATTCTTTATACATCGCAGTCACTGTAGTAAAAGTAAAACTGTAATAAAATGCGATACGATTCGAAGCTCATATACGTCTACTGGCGTTACGATTGTTCAAATTCAGTGGACGCGGTTATAATAATTCACTTTTACGAGCGACGCGTCTGCTCGATGCGTCTGCGACTCCGCCTTGGAAATCGCTGTAAATGGCGGCATTAGCGTCCGCCATCTTTTTCGCTAATAGCACATGCATTTGACTTTAAGACTATTATAACTTTTTATAAAATTAATTCGGAAATGTGCTTTCATTATTTATATTTGTCAATTTTAAATTTAAACCACCGTTTGTAACATTCAGTTGATTGTACTCTTCTGCTCTCCTCTTTTCTGCTTTCAGCATCATCATCATTGCGCTTATCGCAAGCCTCATCTTTAGACATTCTTTTGGGGAGGCCTGTGTTCAGCTATACATAGGCTTCCTTCAAGCAATGCCACAGTGCACAGCCTTGAGCCACCTGCATCCATCAATTTTCATCTACAGGGTAGAGATATATATCGGTATATTAATTTTTTGCTCTTGGATATAACAGACCTGAATTTTTTTTAGAAAACGCTTTACTACTATTTTACTACTATAGTAAGATCCCCTCTATGGGGCAATCTATGGGGAAGGCTAATGGTGTAGTAGTGGCCGTTTATACGGTGTAATGGCTGAATGTAGGTGGCAAGTCCGTATAATTATGTGAGTCGAGTGGTGGCAAAATTAGAGAATACACCACTTTTCATTCAATGGGTCTCGTAAAAGGCAACTATGTGAAGTACCCGCGTTATAACCAGCTCGTATGTAAAGCCATATGCTAAATATCCAAACCGTGGATGGGACAGTTCTGAAGTAATAAGAAGTAGCGTCCGAGGTACGATACATCTAGGGTTGCCACTCGTACTAATAATATATAGTATCGTACTATATTTAAGTCCACTGTACTGTATATTGTAGAAAAATATTATAATACGAAAATTACTATACTTTTATACCTAATTGAACCGCCGCACTTTTTTATATTAACTGTGATTGGAAGCCTTGATCAAGAAATTTTACGTAAAGTATTTTTTTCATCATGATTGCAAAATTAAAAGAAGAAATAAAAAGAGCGAGTATTCACTTAATTAAAAATTACATGTTAATTTATTTTAATATGAATCTAAATTCCTTAAACTCCTATAATTATTTTAAACGTAAGGTAGAAGGTAAGGTGGTTAGATTATTGTTGGCCAAAGCAAAGAACAATAATAAATATGCATGGAAAAATACATATAGATTAAAAATAAATGTGTACTTTTTTCTCCTGAATTTGTGAAAAGTACTATTTTTTTCATGTCATTTGGGAAAATACTATATTTGTACAAAAAAAGTGGCAACCCTAGATACAACCGGTACTGCAATAGCCACAGAAATCGTAATAAGACAATTTAAAATATATAAATGAAATAAAAGAGACAAATAGCCAGCTGTGAAATGCTAGGAGCGAATGAAGAAATAGACAATAGTACTTTTTTTATACATTAGTTAGTAGTAAATGCTAAATTACGATTACGAATAATCTAATATTTCCGCTAACCACCCCAAGCATGCTTGTATAAACAACTCTACGATACAGAAAATGAAGCGAATTGAAATCAATAAAGTCACTATTGCAATGAATGCTAGATGTTACGAATAAATTTATTTCTAACATTCATATTTCATGATTTGCATTAGTAATCTAGATTGAAAACTCCTGGAGCTATAGTAAAAATTATAAATCGACGTTCCTTTTGGAGACGTTAAAAACGCTCGTAACATAAACTTTTCCAATTTTCACCTGCAGTTAAAGTCGCGCATAAAGCGAAAATAACTTCGTCCAAGTAAATATTTCTAGAATGTTGACGACGCCTGCGGGCTCAAATGTAGCAACTTGATAAGGGCGCGCCCGGTATAAAATGCATGTAAACACCTCTTTTACTTGGAGCTCGGGGACCGAACGGTGACGACTACTCCACTGAAATTTAGACGTAGATGGTATTGCTCTAGCGATTTGAAACGTTGGACTCAAATGAAAAGTTGTGTCACTAGCTAATATAGAAAATACCTGCTGTGAACTCATACACGAACGTTGCTTGAAGCATATATTTATTTAACTAAGTACTTTTTAGGTATATTTTACGTAAATTATATAAATTTTTGAAAATAGACATAAATCTTAGTATTTACCTGTCATTTTGTAAAGTGATCAAAATACTAAACTCAGTTTTAAATGTTACTTTGTAAATGAATTATAAAGAATATTCGTCAATTTAACAAAATTAATGATTAAGCTATTAACAGATCTCTTAAATTAGATTTCTGTTAGAAAGGAAAAAAATGACTTTTATTAAAAATTCAAAGTAAAGATCATACATAGTGTATAGAAGAACAGCGCAGACTTCAGACGCCACTATGTGAGAATGCTTTTATTAAATATATAATACGTGAGGGTAATATGGTCATCCGGCTAATATGGTCACTTTTTTATTACTCAAAATATAAAGCCTTGTTTGTATAGATGACTTTGTGATACGTTACCTCTTCATCGGTAAATCATATAATAAAGATTCAAAAGGGCTTCTTAAGCAACGCCATTTTGACGTTAATATTTTAATCGATTTCAGTATGGTGTAGTGTAGTTATTTCTTTTAATTTAATTTTTCGAAATGTTCATAGTTATTGGAAAAGCTAGTTTTTTTAAATATATTAGTTATACTATACGATTTTGTGTTTTTGTCTCTGTCCTCCTCATAGTTTTGGTTTTATAGGGCGGCGAAACTTAAGGTGAACATCGTCGGGTTTCTACAAAACTCGATTAGAAACTCGACTTCACATTTGTGTTTTCTTTTTATAGAATAAAGGTGATAAACGAACACACAGTCCACCTGATGGTAAATGGATGCTGTGGCTCATAGACATATACATCCATAATCGGTTAAGAAGCGTTGTCACCCTTGAGGACTAAGATGGAATGCCTCGTTTCCAGTAAAAAATAGTCTCCGGATCTCTACACTCACAATACGAAACACAGCAGTATTAACCATATTGACAGGCCTGTTGGTCTAGTGGTTAGTGACCCTGACTGCTATGCCGGAGGTCGTGGGTTCGATTCCCACCC
>DWHP01005676.1:0-11792 GCA_018247895.1 Parnassius honrathi | reverse complement strand
TTGTGGCGTACCTTGGGGGAGGCCTATGTTCAGCAGTGGACTTGTGAAGGGCTGTAATGATGATGATGATGATGGGGCGCAGCAACCACTTACCATCAGGTAGATTGTGTGCTCGTTTGTCACCCTACCCTATTAAAAACAATATAGAAACGTATAGTTCATTCGCAATCTTTCAACGGCTACTGTTGAACATAGGCTTCTCTCATAGATCGCCTCATAGATATGGACTGCATGGGGGGGGGGGGTTTATTGCTATAGTTACCTCACTTGGCAGGCAGGTTGGCAACCGCAGTTTTTTTATTATTATTTAGAATTGTTATCAGGAAGATATTTCTGCCCATCTCTTATTTGTTACCTCTATGTCAACTCGTACGACACCCACAGGTTTATATGGGTCAGTGAATTCTCCTTAATAAAGCGTTGACACTCACTTTCTCGTTGTACTCTTCTTCGCCATTGTATCGCATGATCTCCGGCGCCATAAAACCTTCAGTCCCCCCGAAGCCTTTCGTTCCGGAGGGTGGAGCCATTCTGCTGATACCTGGATAACGATTAGTTCAATTTAATTATTTTGATTAGTCTATCAAAAGTCCGCTTCTTAACATAGGCCTCCCACGTAGAATGCCACATAGGGGGAATATTTGCCGTACTTGCCACGCTTTGCAAGCGGTTCTCAGTAAAGTCGGCAAGTTGGCGGCGCTATTAATAAGGGGACTAATGAACACTCAGTCCACCTGATGGTAAGTGAATGCTCTGGTCCATAGACATTTACATATGTCCTTAATAAAGAATCAAAATGGACATTGTAACGCCTGATGCCTGGAACAGAAGGCCTCGTTTCCAGTAAAAAAGGTCTCCGGTGCTCTACACTCACTATACAAAACAAAACAGTATTAAGCTGCTATTTTTACGTTGATATTCTGTGAGAGTGTGTTTTTAGCCCGGTCGACCCGACTCATTCGTACTAGAACCATAATATAGCTGCAACATGGCTCTACCATGTAAAAATATTGATTAAATGATCTAGAATAATCTATTCTCCTATCATCGTGAATAAAATCGTACTTATTAGCCCCGCTGCAGCTATATCATGATCTTAGCACGAACGGCCGGCTCGACCAGGGCAGGACGATGTTCTCACAGAATACCAGTACTGTGTTTCGTATGGTGAGTGTAGAGATCCGGAGACCCTTTTTACTGGAATCGAGGCATTCCATCTCAGTCCGCAGAAGTGACAACGCACCTGCACTTTGATTCTTAGTCAAAGTTAAATGTACATGCCTATGGGCCATAGTATCCACTTACCATCAGGTGGACTGAGGGTTCGTTTTTCACTTTCATTCTATAAAAAAAAGTTGACTCTAGAGTTGAGTCAAAGATGTGCTATCAACGTTGTCATGTTGTCCGTAAAATCTACTAGATATTGATTCCAAATACCTACCGTAGTCTCCCAATTTGACGTGTACTGGCACCGGACCTGGTTCACGTTCGGCTGCTTGTGCCTCGTGGGGTCGCGGCATCTCCCATACCAGCACGTTCTCTGACTAGAATCAAAGTTTTATTTACAGATAATTTATTACGAAATTTTTATCACACATGATATCTGAGAGATTGAACTGTAAACTTTGTGATTATAAATGCACCTCTTTGAAGGTTGAAAGGTAGTTATTTCGTATTTTGTAAATTAGATATCGGTGTTTATATGTAAATTGTGTAGAAGGCAAGTACACAGTCGGCGACGGTAGGGGTTTATGAATAGCTACAAACTGCGCAGAATCTGGCGTACCTCAGGGTTCCTATCTGGGACCAATATTGTTCTCGCTCTTTATAAATGGTGTCACAAGTACGCTGAAGACAAGCTAAGTTTCATTGTTTGCAGACAACTTGAACCTCTCAAGAGTCATATCACTCGTTCGGACTCATTACTCCACTTTACTATGTTGACGGTGTATACTTAATATCCAGTCTTAAAAATTTACTAATATACGGTCGTATTCCGAATATTAGGCGAGACATAGTTTTAATTAATTTACGTTCGTGTAGTGAGGGAGTTTAGTGCACCTGCGCTTGCGTGTACTAGAACACACTCGTGTACTACAATCCTGTCCTGCGTAGATGACTTGTCCCTTTGAGGCTAGCTAGCTTGATTGAAATTAGGTGTAGAAGACATTATCATACTTTCTTTATTTTACAAGTGGACCACGTCTAGGAATAGCTGATGTTACATTGTGGAAGAGCTACGTTGGAGCTACATTAATACTGCAGCGCAAATGGTTCGAATCAATAGAGAAAGAATCACGCTTGCACGATAACCAGTGTAATATAGTAGTTTAATTCCTGCTAAGTTTCGTATGGTGAGTGTAGAAGTAACGTACTAAAGACTTTTTACTGGGTTACGCTAGAACTGTACACCTTTTTACTGGAAAAGAGACGTGCTATCTTACCATCCGGGGTGACTCAGCATTTTGATTCTTCATCGAGGATAAATGTGTTTATAGGCCACGGAATCTACTTATCATCAAGAGGATTGTGTAATCGTTTGTCAATACAAAATACTACTAAACTGCGGTAGAATTTGAACTGCTATTACATATAAAAGCAAATAATATTGTGTTTAATGTAGGTCAGTCAATGTACCTTCAGATCCCGGTAGACCACTCGATGGGCGTGCAGGTACTCGAGCGCACGTGCGAGTTGCAATGCGAGCGCGCGCACGACGCGCGGTCCAATGCGCGCGCCGCAGCCGCGGTACGCGCGCAGACTCGCGTCCAACGCACCCTGCCGGAACAAACGTGCAACTCAGTCAATGTACAACACTATATAGAATAATAATAAAAACTAAAGCGCACGATATAAAAAACAACAAGAAAAGTAACAACGTATTTCGATTTATTTAAAAAACATGAATGGAACACTTTACAGCTCTTTAGCATTCTCTGTCAGTCGTGTGAGTGCGCGTACGCATGGGCGTGCGCGTGTGTGTGTGTGTGCGTGTGAGCGTGAGGGTATGCATGCCCACCAGCGGCGCAAGCGCCAGCAGCAGCGCAAGCGGCGCGCTGCACACGGCGAGCAGCGGTAGCACGTGCGCGTGTCGCAGGCGCGCCAGCACGCCCAGCTCCTGCCGCAGCGCGCAGTACGCGCGGCACGCGGCGGCCGCTGGCTCTCGTTCCCACCGCGACAGTGCCGCCTGCACAGTAACAGACAACGCAATGAATACACAGGTAAAGCAACTCCTGTCAATGATGACCTTGATGATTCGCACACATGAAGACAGTGCTTTCCAACATCAGAATTTGCGATCCACTTGCACCGCACCAGACAACCCACTGTACTTGACAATAAAAGTAAATGCTGTGTCACACGGTAAGCAACGAGCCATCTAACAGTAAAGATTTTGCTAGCTTCCAATAATGTGGATAATGACTGGCATCCTTATGCTCTGCAAAATAAGTCCTTTGGTCATGCCCCCATAGTTTCTAACTTCCTCACAGTGCTCGGGGTGGACTTGCTGTCCATAGCACTGTGAAGGTGCTAAATGCACCAAATACTATATCCCCAGGGCGTGCTAATAATGTTGCAAAGAGATAGTAGGGCCCCGGTTGCGTTCTCAACGAAGATCCCGGGACCCCGCATTTTTGCTAACCTGGGGTTTCAACCGGTAGAAGATCAGTATAACAATTTTATTATCCTTAGAGCGAAAGGTATCCATGACGATTTCCCCATGATAAAAGAAACGTTTCCCAACATGTAGACGATAAACCATCGGCTATTAACTAAATCTCTAGACCTGCGATCTAAATAACTTTGCGAAACACGTCCTTTGTAAAGACAACGCCCTTGGTTGTCCGTTGACCTTGCAACGCCCCTGGTTTACGAGCACAATTGGACATCGTCGTTGTCGACCATAGAATAATATAACACATACATAATAGAACAGAGGAGTGGCCGGAGTCCGTGTAGCCACTAACATGTCACTATCATGTCAATTCACACCTATAAATGTCAACACAATCAATCGTTTCCAATTTTCGTCGCTGCATGCAAATTATTTAAAAAATGGTAAATTGTGCAATATTTAAATGTCGAAAGAACAGCGGGAAATGGAATTTATATAAAGGATACATATTCTACAACTAGTAAGTTGAAACTATTTATATTTTGTGAATATTAGAAACAAAAATAAAGAAATATTGATGTGTCAAAACTTTAATCAAACGTCTAAAATGTATTCGCTCAATCTGTCAATACAGCGAATCGGGTTTGTAATAGTGATAATAAAACGTAATTGCTTGTATGTGTGCTACCGGCGACACCGATCCTCGTACAAAGTAAGGTTAACAGCCATTCTATTGTATATTTCATGTTGTCGACCGTCGAAATCGTTACTGTTACAGCTTATTAAAAGTCCGTTGAATTGGAATTAGACTTCCCCCAGACATTGCCTCATAAGGAGTATATTTGCTTTTGTTGATGTTTCCCTAAGTCACCTCTTACGACACCTGTGGCGGCGCTGTCGTCGCGCCACAAGCGAAACATATCGATGCGTAAATGGCGCTATCAAAATTCCGAAGTAAAAACCGTATATACAATATCGTAATATATACAAAACCGTATATAGAATAGTTCCGTACTGAAATGCCTGGGGGTAACATTCGATCATGGGATGAGATTCTCTCATCACATAGATACAGTCGTAAATAAGACAAAATTTGTAAGTCAGCGACTTTTCGCCTTAACCAATAAACACAGCAAGTTGTCCTTAAAACAAGCTGCACCTCTACAAAACCTGCGTACGTCCAATCATGACCTGCGTACGTCCAATCATGACATACGTAGGTATAGCCTTTGCCCATGTCCACCCTTGCCATATTCGACGACTCCAAGTCGTCCAAAATAATTTCCTGCGTCGTATTACAGGAGCTCCGTTCAATGTGAGGAACGTGAATCTCCACAGTGACCTCAATTTACCCACCATTTCTTCGTATCTTAAGGATAGATTCGATTAAAGCGCACCAAAATCCGTTGGTGGCGGAGGTGGGTTCGTACTCTCCAGAAAGGGATGCTGCCCGCACCAGGACACGTCCCAAGAACGTTCTGCTACGTTGGCTGCTTTATACTACTAAATACCTTGTAAGCCTGCAGTGCGCTAAGCTGGTGGGGAGGTGGCGGTGGCACCGGCTGCAGCGCCTTCAGCGCCACGGGCAGCGGCGCGCGGCCGGGCCGCCGCCAGCTGGCCGCCAGGACGGTGCCGAAGGCGCCGCGCCCCGCCACCGCGCCGCGCTGCTCGTGCTCCCAGCGGGCGCGCTTCTCCTCCTCCACGTCCAGCAGCAGCTGGAAGGAGCAATTGTGTTTAGCGAACGATGCTCACCTCAATATCCTTCACTAACAAAATATATTAAAGTAACTATTGAAGTACATAATTGAAGTACATTGCCTCGTCGGTCTTTGACTATTGCGACTGCTACGCAATCGTGATTGATTATCGTGAGGTCCCGGGGTCGAATCCAAAGTCGGACCGAAATAAGTTAATTGGGTTTTTTTGTGAAGATTTCCCAACAGCAGCCCGGAGTTACGAAGTTGACAGTGTTTCACCACCGTGCTTCGGAAGGCACGTAAAACCACTGGTCCTGCACCTGATCTCTTTCTGGTCGTGTTGAATTACCGACCCATTGGATTATGAGAGTGAGGCAATAGAGAGTACACCTGTGCTTGCGCATACACTTGGGTACTACAATCCTATCTTAGGCAGATGGCTAGTCTCCGTTGAAACTGGGTGCCGTGACGGAAATTTGGCCTGAAGGACATTATCATTATACTGAGGTGACTCCATAAAACACTATAATACACGATAGAATGGCTGTGAACCTTATTTTGTAAGAGGAAAGGTGTCACCTGAAATACACATACAAGCAATTACGTCGTATTATCAGTTAATCACTACTACAGATTTTAATACATATTTATTTGTAAATAGTGTACAATTTGGCATTTTCTAAGTAATTTGCATGCGAAATTTGGAAACGATTGTAACGTCAAAACACATCTCGTGTTAACATTTCAACGTGTGAATTGACGTGTTAGTGGCATTTTAGTGGCCACACGGGACTCCACGGGGGCCCACTCCCCCGTTCTATTATGTATGTATTATAGTATTCTATGGGTAACCCCCAAAATATACGAAGTGACTACTAAAGTATATTAAAGTGACTACCGCACGACACCTCAACGTATCATGTGTGCTTAAACTCAGCGAATCAATTGAGAGGGTTTAAGAGCAAAAATGTGTCCACCGCACCGCCCCAGCTTCACATATATTAGAATTATATATTTATATTTAATTTCTCGGACATGCAGGTTTTCAAACGATGTTTTCCTTAACTGTCGAACAAGTGGTAAATCAGCACTTAAAATTGCTTTAAAGGTTAATAGTTTACAATTAGCGCTTAGCACCTGAGTTATTAGCACTCTTACTTACTTTAAGCAAATAAGATAGAACTTAAGTAATATATCAGATTTTTTTTGTGACAGCCAAAAGCTAGCGATTTTCAAAATACTGGATCTAAACCATCCGACATTACACACTGGTGACTAATAGGTAGTATCGATCGATAATGCGACTATCCAGATTCAGGATTACTTAAATTCAATATCTTCCCAATTTATGGGAACTTTATCTTCATCATCATTACAGCCATTAACAAGACCACTTCTGAACATAGGTCTTCCCCTAAAAACACCACGAAGCACGATCCTTAGTCACGTGCATCCATCGACTTCCTACATCACTTACCAAATTGTCACTCTATCTAGAGGGGAGCTACAAAACACTTTGTCGGTTCTTTGAGTTATATGGTCAACTCACTGCCACTTCAATTTAATCCGTTAGGCCATATCGATCACTCTTGTTCTGCTATGGTTATCCTCTTTGGATATATGGGAACTTATTGTCGAAGATGATGAAAGACACTCACCGTATCGGGCGCCACATCTCTGAGTTCCACTTCACCGTGCTGCACGCAATGTAGCTGCTTAGAAGTGCAACCCGCCAGGATGCACTCCTCCAGGGTCCAGCACGTGGCCACGGGAAGGCTAGCGCTAGCCACGCCTTCCACCGAACCGATGCGGGAGGAGGCTGTGGGTTTATATTTATTGAAGTGAAAAACTACTTCAGAATCTTTGTGATATTAGGATACATCTATAGGATTTAGCTTGCGAGAGAGTGAGATAGAATACAGTATTGTTGAGAATGAGGGTAAAAGAAAAGGAATTACGGACAAATGAAGGTAGAACTATAATCTCCCACACTCAATCTAGCGATATTGCTACGCCCGTTGGACTATTCAAATAGTGTGGGCAAGGAAGATTGTGTTGCTGAGAGGCTGCCCAGAGTGTGTACTACTAGCGTTGCTGTTGGTTTGTATACTTATGTGTTATCATGTAATTATGTCCTTTGCGTTACACTAGTGTGTGAACATGAAGCAGGCTGTTAAATTATTTACTAAACTCAATTAAATGTTTGCATGTATGCGTCGGTATATGGGTGTAAAAGAGGCAATAGGTGTCAGAATCGTGCCAAATTGAAGCTTCTACCTACTCCTATGGAAGGCGGGCGTGAATGTTAATGTTTTTTATGTCTTAACCAAAGCCAAGCATACCACTGCAAGACTTTCAAGATATTGTAAGGACGTTCTGCGTAATATTCAAAATGATTGTAAGGTCAACTTTGACATCCAGACGTCAAACTTTTCAGACCATCCTCAGTACCATGAGAACTAAACGCGATAAAATCTGTTAAATTAATCGTATTCAATGTCAAGAATTTGAGTAAATTTAAACTAAATGAAATATAAACAGAGGAACTTTGTATATTTTCTGGGACTTGGTTAATATAATAATCTCCCATACACATTAACAAATTAATTATTGTCTCTGTGGAGACGACCAACTAGTATAAACCGCTAACAGTCCCACCTGGTGGTAAATGGCGACGAAGCTCCAATTGGTAAACCGCACTGTCTTAGCGTAACAGACGCGTATTTCAGTATATCAGTACCTTGAAAAAAACTCAAATTGTTGCCGGACGGAAAGACACATCTGATATATTAAGCCAAAAATCACCTCTATTGTTCAACATGAAAACTACAGTAAGATTTAATGTCACATTAAGTTATCATCATCATTACAAAGACTATCACGCAGAGAAAACCCAAACATAGCCCTCTCCGTAGCTCGCTGAGCAACCTTGAGCCTCCCATACGGCCAGCAGTGAAGAAACACGTCTCAGATTCATAGGTCGCCACTGGCAACACACACTGGTTGTCCAATCTTGTTTTCAAGATTTTAGGTATACCTGAGTCGAAGATGTGTCGTAACTTCCCGAACGCTGCCCAGCTGAAGTGAACCCGTGGGGCTGACCTCTCGATCAAAGTTGGACTTACCTAGTCGAACAATTTGTCAGGTGACGAAAGTAAGGGTTGATTTTTTTTATATAGGAAAAGGGTGACAAGCGAGCACACAGCTCACCTGATGGTAAGTGGTTGCTGTGGCCCATAGACATCTACATCCATCCTCGTTTGCAAATCAAAATGCAGATGCGGTGTCAGCCTTGAGGACTAAGTTGGAACGCCTCTTTTCCAGTAAAGAGGCTCTCCGGTTCTCTACACTCACCATACGAAACACAACAGCATTAAGCTGCTATTTTACGCTGGTATTCTGTGAGAGCGTGGTCCCTCTCCGGTCGAGCCGACCCATTCGTGCTACAACTATACAGTTAATATAGCTGCAGCATGTGTCTACTACGTTAAAAATATTAGTTATATTAAAACATAGAAATATATGAAGTACTAGACTCGTTCGTATACCGACCGTTAGATTCAGCGCCCACACCACTGTCACCGTCCGATGTACGCGACTCCTCGGACAGTCGCAACGGACGTGGCTCCGCGTTGCCAAGATCCAAACGCCTGAGCATCTGCGACAATTGCTTTAGATTTTGAACATCGATAAGATTTCTCTACTCTACTCTCTACTCTACTAGTATCTCCGTTTCTCTACACTCACCATTCGAAAAGCATCACTAAGACACTATTTAATACTGGTATTCTGTGAGATCTTTGTCCTGCCCCATTCGAGCCAACCCATTTGTGCTACAACTAATACAGCTGCAGCGTGGCTCATCCACGTCGGGAAAAAATTAAACGTGATAAAATCCGTAAAAAAAATTTATTCTATATGTAGTATTCGCGTAAATATAACAAATCATTACCTGTGCTAGGTGGTGGTCTTGCTGCAGTGGTTCCTGGTGGGGTTCGTGGTGGGGATCCCGCAAGCAGTTCGGGCAGGGAACCGCGCGCGTGATCAGGCACCGCCCCTCAGACGTGTGCACGAAGCGAGTGCCTATAGGGGAAGGGGGCAGGGTAATATACATTCACTTAGTCAATCATTTATTTAATCACTTCGTAGTGGGGCTAGTTAATTTGTTAGAAACGTGTAGAGATTTATGTTACTGTCTGAAACATTAGTTATCTCTATACATAAAAATTAGGGATGCATCCGATACCAATACCCACGCAGATATATCGGCGATACTCGAATTTTGACGATATATCGGCATCGGCGATATTTTTATGGCCGATTTGACGACACTTTTCAAATTTCGCGCTTCAAAAATATAATGTAAACGCCAATGTTGTCTCGTCTATATCGTTTCAAAAGCAACTGTCCATAGTTTTAAACGGTTTTATTTAGTTTGGCATGTTATTTGTTATTTTTATATTAATTACAAAAATAACCTGACTTGTTTTTTGTTTATTGTACCTTCGATTAAATCGCAGACGCACAGTTTCAATGGCTTCCCCATATATCAAAACTAGCTAGCAGACTTAGTTCTGCAGCATATGCTGTAAAAAATATTAGAACTCTTACCAGTGTTGAAACAGCTAGAATAGTTTACTTTCGCTATTTCCATAGCATTACCTCAAATCGAATATAATTTCAGTGACACGCGAATGACACTGAAATTAAATTTGTTTTACAGAAGAGAGCCAACAAAATCACAGAAAATGTACAAAATTTGACATACACAAAGTTCAAAAACTTTATTAAACTAAGTTTATATAAAAAGGGTTATTATAATATTAAGGAATTTATGGATTATAACAACCCCTGGGAAGGGTGATCGTTAACGAGCTATCTCTAATTTGTTTTATGTTGTTAATTGTAACGTGCATGATTGTAAGCTGTTATTTGAAAACAAAATAGTCCCGCTGGGTTTCTTACCGGTTCATCCCAGGATAGAGGTGTTTTTTGCGAACCAGTAGTTAGTGAAATAAGTGACTAAGAACGAACTATGTATTATTGTTTACAATCTATATTGAACAAAAAGTTCTGTTTCTGTTTCAAAGCATTACTAGCTTCTCCTAACCGTGTCCTATTTAACTATTACGTGACAAGATCCGAGATTATTATTCGGTATCAGATATACGACAATCACAACGCAGGACCCACAGCGTGGAAGGCAGTTACTCTGAAAACTAGGCGCATAAATCAGTACGCCACTGGTTATTTAAAAATTTGACTTCAAAAGTTGTTTTCTTTGGTTGTCTTGTGAATAAGTCTGTCTATGGTGAAAAGCCAGTCATTCGGGACAGACGCTTGCCGGAGACTTCCATATAAACTATGTGTCATATCATAATGTTATACAGATATAGAAGATATAAGTATAGATGGAAATAGATGAGGTGAAATAGTCAATCCACGTGCAGTATATCGCATGCTGTGGTGCATGTAAAACGGTAATTTTCACGTCTAAAGTCGATAATTTCAATATTGTTACAATAATTGACATAAAAATTGCATAAAATGTGTTTACGATAGTTTACTAGTCAAGTCTAATTTAAGTTGACAAAAACCTAAATATAGCATGCCGGCTTGGTTAAATTTTGAAAATAAACTGTTTTATTTTTTCCAAATGCTTTATCTACAGTCATTCCATTTTCACATTTTCGAAATGTTGCATGGTAATTAAAAATAAGTACGTTTTTTTAAAAGGCGTCTCTAATCTGCTATACATTATTTCTATGATGTATGGACGCACGAAGTTGAGTAAAGGCACAGTCTTGATTTTGAGCTCTCTAAATTTTGATGACCTCTTAGGGTTCAGAATGAACTGGTTCATTTATTTTTACAACATGTAATATGTTCATTATAAAAAGCAATTATAATGGAGTAGATGCAATTAGTTACAAAGACAAATCTAGGAAACCTTGCTACCTCAGATTCGAGAGTTCGAAACCTAGGCGGGCCGTTCACCCGCTCGCCCACGCAGTTGTATCGATTATGCATTCGCTAGTCTGCGTTGTTCGAAGAACCGAGCTTGATACTTTTTACGACTTCCAATGCCGCTACTCAAAAAGGAAATAAGCAGATGATGTAAGTCTATTATTAACATACACGCATGATACTGTAGCGGAGATAGTTTGACAAACTGAATGTTTATAATATATCTGTAAAAGAAAATATAAATATATGAAATGGTCGTTTCGGAGTTTATTTTTGTAAAAAAAGGAAATAGCAGTATCAGTAATAAAATAGATACTTAAGATATCACGATTTCTTCGAAATAAAAACTAGAGTAAATTTTATTATATCTTTAAGTGGTTGACCCACTTACAGATATAATAAAATTTACTTTTGATAATAAATGAAGCACTTACGTATACGTGGTAGAGCCATGCTGCAGTTATATTAAAAATATAGTTGTAGCACGAATGGGTCGGTTCGACCGGGGAGGG
>DWHP01005675.1:0-11794 GCA_018247895.1 Parnassius honrathi | reverse complement strand
TATATATACATCATGCAGATTCGAAGAACACATTCAAAATTGCCTAAATTAAAACACAAAGAAAAGGAAAAATATACGTTATAAATAAACAGATAGACCGCAGCACGTATCGCTAAAACTTCTAGAAGGTTTCTGGCTTCCCGAACTTTTCCACAAGCGAGATGCGAACTTTAGAATAAACTATGAACGTATTAGAAAATTACCTGAATATATTAATTATTGATGTATTTAAACTTCTTATTACCTTCGAAAAAATTTAAAAAATCTATAAATACAATTAAAACCATTTCATTTTATAAGTAATTAGTATTAGTTTCCAGAGATAACTAATACCTTAAACCCTTTCTGCCTAGGCTAAGTAAGTACCATGTTCTTACCGATTGCTTTCGCCTAAGAGCGGCGCTTCATGGTATAGATATAATGCTGAAGGTTAGGGAGAACCAGAAGTAATTACAATTAATTCAACTACAGGGTGTGTGGTATTCCATTTCATTCCTTCAAGGTGACAACATATCTTAAGGCTTCCTTGTTGAAGTTGGCTGCCGGTGCTCATGGAATGTGGTAGCCACTCACCATTAGGTGGACCTTAAAACTCTTAGTACCTATCGATAAATCCGCCATCATATTTTATCTCCATAAATTTTCCAAAGTGTTACTAAAAATAATATCAATAAAATCACGTGGTTTTCGACACAGAAGCAAACATAAAAAACCCAGACAATCGCGAGCTATGAAAAAAATGCAATAAAATGCACCGTGATCATCAACTTCTTAACCAAAACCCCATTTTCAATAGTTGATGTAGTGTAAAGACTATTAACGAATTCTGAAAATCGATTACGTCACTATTTATTATAAACCGTTCTTTTATCCTTGTTCTGATACAAGGAAACCTGTATTTTGGATAAGAGGAAGGACTCGTATTCTACTTGCAACCAGATTTGATAGGTAGGTCAGCTTATAGGTAGCTTATATTCTAAAATTTTGACTAAGTATTTGATTTATAAATAATCTTCACTTTGTGAATATTAATATTTTAATTTACACTTTAGAACGCTATTTGATTTGAAACATATATACTTAATAAAATCTAACGTTTCTTATTCCTCGATTACAAATGTGGTTGACCTTTTACATATACATAACGCAGCCACTTGAACTTACTTTACTAAGAAGCACACGGTATACAGCGCGACTATATCTGGTTATAAGTATATATGCATTGTCGCAAGTGAAAGGAAATATCTTGAAGTATCCTTGACTCTTGCGCGCCTACTCGACGGCGCTCCGCACCGCGTCGTCTTTTGTACCTATGTTCGATCCGTTAATTTTCCGCTGTGCATCTAAATGTTGTGCATTATTGTCTATGCATATTCTTATATCCTCTTTTTTTGTTAGAATTAAAAAAAACAATACAGATATCCTACAAAAGCAATTCAACAAAACTGCGAACGCAGTAAAGATTTTGTTCTTTATGTATTACATATACTATCTAATGCTGTGGTATATTGAGTGGAATAATAATTAAGTAGGAATACCTGTTTAACCATTTAAGCTATAGACAGTTTTATAAAGGTCAATGAAGTATTTAAATAGTATATTTAGTTTATTCTTGTGATTCATGTGTCGCAATTTTTTGTAGAATCAGACACATAATATGGTGAACAACAAGATCGATTCAGTACATATGAATAAGTAGGCCATGTATCCGGGTCAAATATGTGCGTAACAACTGCATATTCGTATGAAACTAGCAATTGATAGTTTAAATGTTAAATGTTCGGAAACATTATGCAACGAACAGCATATCACGTGAAAGTGTGGATAAATGCTTAGATTTCCTAAATTATAAGGTGTAAAACGTACACGAATGCACGCACGTACGCACGCACACACATATTATGTAGTCTCATCTGACATCTGACATAATTCAAACAATGTCGTGTTTAATTAAACCAAATAAATAAATACTTCCTGCCAAAGGCTGCCAATAATCTCTGCTTAGATTTATGTAGGCAGTACAAAACTAAATGTAATGAGGCTTGTTGTTATAATGTTTATAATAAAGACTGAAGATTTATCAATTTTATGTAAAAAGGTCTTATCGCCATATCCTATTACCTAATGCATAAATGCCTAAGGCCTAATGCAGTGTCAGTAAGAGTAGCACAAAGCATTTTCAGTCCGGGAATTTTGATGTTGAATATGCAGCTCGCTCTGGTAACCCTCATAAAGTCGATGCCATTTTTAGAAAGTGGAGCAATCGGCATTTTAGTCGTCACGATATAGCCGATGAATTCAGTATTGACAAAACACACAAAACAGTTTTGAGCCATTTGAAAAAGTCTGGCTATAGTAAAAAGCTCAATATTTGGGCACCACACGAGCTCACTGAAAGAAATCTTGCACTCATTTGTGATTCTCTTTTGAAACGTAATGAAACCGAACCAATTTTGAAAAAATTGATCACTGGTGATGAAAATAGGATCACCCACGATAAGAATGTGCGAAAAAGGTAATGGTCAAAGGGCAGTCAGGCTCCACAGTCTGTAGCATAATATGTATTAACATGCAATAAAGTGATGCCGTGTGTATGTTGGGATTGAAAGGGTTTCGTTCTTTATAAGCTTTTACTGCAGGTCAAAACCAAGGATTAGGATCTCTACTGTGAATAACTAATGAAAATCAAGCAAGAAATTGAGAAAAAACGGCCGGAATAGATCACCAGAAAAGAGGTGGTTTTTCATCATGATAACGCCAGACCACAGAGCAAAAATTGAGAAATCTTGGTTTGGAAGTGTTAACGCATCCAGCAAATATTCCTGACCTTGCACCCTCAGATTTTCACCTGTTCCGTTTTCTTCACAATTGTTTGGGTAGTGTTAGGTTCACAGCAAGAGAGGACTGTCAAAACTACTTAGCGCATTTTTTAAATATAAACCCCAAGATTTCTACATCAACGGAATTACGACACTACCTACAAGATGGCAACAAGTTCTCGAACAAAAGGGCATAAATATCATGTAATTAAATGTAATTGGACTTTTCCTCTATTATAAATTATTCAGTTTCAACAAAATTTTCGTAGTTTCATCACTATTATACAGACAAAAATGCTAAAAATTGTTATTCATGTATTAATAGCATGTAAATTGGCCTCTGAGCTTAAAAGAAGCCAGTTTATCGATATTACGGATAAAGACTTCAATTTTATTAATACATAGAAGCTTAAATATATAAAATTTAATCTTAATTTACATCGTAAGAAAGCAACAAAATTCGTGTATTTAACATCTATAACCTACATTTAAACGGCACTAAAACTTAATGTAAAACTTATGCAATACCAAATAATGAAAATCTGAATACCAATGTGTTTTAGAATTGGAAAGAACTGGACCCTGCCGACATCACTGTTTTTCTTGGCATTACTCTCGACGAAAGCCTTAGTGGGGCCGCGTATATGTAAAATAGCTAGTAGACTAAGCACTGCAGCTTATTTTGTGAAAAAAATAAGTTTCTAAACAGCTAGATTAGTTTTATCAGTTGTTTTAATAGCATAACGTTTTATGGGATTTTGTTATCGGGAAATGCGGCTTATATGGAAACTATGTTTGGTTTGCAAAAGAGAGCTATAGGAGTTATTCACAACCTAAAACCGAGAGATTCTCTCTGAAAATAAAATTAAAGAAATAAATATATCAACATTGGCCTCGCATTATATTATATTTAACAAAATTTATTGTATGTTCACAAAAACATAAAAAGTTGTTTTAATAAAAATAAGTGATATACACTTCGTAAACACCCGGAACAAACGCAAGCTAGTGATACCAGTTTCTCAACTCCACATACTCATTAATTCATTTATGGGGCAATGTATACAATATTACAACAAAGTTCCAGAAAATGTATGATCTCTATATTACCAAATTAGAATATAATGTAAATTAATACAAATTTGATAAATCCTGGGAATGTGGTTATCGCTTCCAAGCTGTTTCTTAGATTAGTTTTGTAATTAGCTTGTACGATCTGTATTTTATTGTATAATTTACTATAAAAATGTCCTACCCAGTGATAGTTGATCCTAGAGCAGAGTAAGAATTACTGGTAATCTATACCTATATATATATCTTATATAAAAATCAATTGCTGTCCGTCAGTGACAGGCTCAAACGATTATCATGATTTTTATGTGCGTTTCAGCAGGTCCCTGGATGGTTTAAATTCACAATTGGACCCGGTAGGTGGCACTGTCATCGAGATCTAGAAATCAAAAGTGCGAAGTCGAGATGGATCGCTAGTATGGAATGAAAATTGTTCTATTTTATTTAATCCTATTTAACTTTACACGTATAATACGCTATTCCCAGTAAAGTTTACTGCAATACCTACTATATTGAAGCTATATTGTATTCCCAATAAGAAGGAACAAAATTACTAAAGCTTAGTATGATTATTGTTCATTTTATGCAATTTGTCAGAATTGGAACTGTTTACTTCAGCAATCTTCAATATTTGTCTCTGGTTAAAATTAATAAATTTTGTTTGCTGTAATGCTGTCTACATGATACAAGTATTATTAATTATATATGAATGATTCACATAAAATATGACGTACTTATTAATTATTTGAAGGTAAAAAGTCACTTGATGATTACGTAAAGGATATCGCAGGGCGGTGGGGCGGGCGGCATACAGCGGTGTCGCGCCGCAGCAAGACCACTACGCTTCCCCTCCCCACTTCCATAACACCAGCGGGCCTGCGGATTACATAACCAGAGACACCCGGATATTGCCGCAAGGCCACTCATCCTCCAGCAAATATTTCGGTGCAGTAGTCTCATCTTAATATAATGCAATGATTTACGCTACAAATTAATAGTGTGCTAAAATATTTTTTGCAATAGGTAAAAATAATTCTCATAAAACAAATAATAAATTGACTATTTGCACTATACGATTAAAATATAACAAAGGCAGACAGAGGACTCCCTGTATTTACTTTACATTGAAAACATTTTATTACGTTTCTTTACCCAATAGGTCACAACGGTAGACTGTTGCCATTAAAACCTTCTGATTTATCTTTATTGTATTTCCTACTTAACGTCAAAATGAATAAAACTCAGCTAAGATAAATTTACAACAAAATTAATCTACGTAGACATTTTTGTTATCATTCATAATAGCTAAAACAAAAAAAAACTTTAATAAAAAATTGTTTAGAAAAAAAACGCCGAAAAAGGTTCCGTTTTGTATCAATTGTAATACGTTATGGAATTAATTTGAAGCATCTTTTCTGCTGAACTAAACTGCTATCTCAGTGTTTAAATATATTAGTAACCAGACAAAACGATGGCACGAAGTATGATGAGAATTATAAGAGTTCCAAGTAATAAGCTTTAAGTGGATTTTTAAAGGAGAAAAAGATTTGAGCACTATGAATATGTTGAGGGAAGAAGCAAGAAGCGCACAGATGCATATAAAATAATTCATTGCAGAAGAATGATGAATGTACGACGGTACAACTAGGCAGATTACTAGAGTGGTTTTCACTATTCGAAAAGCCTTAATCTATCTAACTTAAAATTTGCGATATTTATTATTCCAAAATATTAGAAAGTTTGCATACGACAGCTTGAGCTTTGTGATTTCATATAGATATAATATGAGATCGCATAATACGTGGGTCATGACAGTCTGGACTGTCTGTAATGTGGACGCGGGTAACGCCGCGGGCGAAAAGCTACTAAAAAATACCTAAAATTGTTCTAAACGAAAAGTATGTGTAGTATTGACAGATATAATCTCAATAGATCGGGACATGTATCATATTCTAAAGTAATTAACAACAATTGGAATATTTGTCTTACTTTGCGCAAGTCGTTCAATTATCAAAAAACAAATTGGTTTTTCGACTCTAGCTTTGACTCTTCGACTCACAATTATCTAGCTAAGTAAATAAGCTAAGCTAAGTGTCATATGGAAGAATGATTTTTGAAGATAAAAATTAATAATCTATTAATTTTTCGTAAAAATGCGGTATAAAAAAACTAATACATTTTAATGGTTTCTTAAATTTACACGAACACTACACATTGAATAAAACTTTTATTTATGGATTTTATCGCGTTTAATTACTACTTTACTTATTTTCACTATCCCGACGTTTCGGGTGCTTTACAGCACCCAGGGTCACGGGGGGGGGTAGTTTTGTTCAATTAAGACATTTATCATGTTTAATGGTTAAATTTTTAAATAAAAAAATATTGGTTTCCCGTGTGAGTGGTATTCACGTTAAAAGAATGTTTAAATTAGATTCTACATGAAGAATTTAAAAGCTAGAAAATAGGGTGTTTTTTTCGATACCATTTTATATTTCATAGAGTTAATAGAAGATAAGAACTTTTTAAACAATTTTTACAATTTTCAAAAAACCTTCTTGTTTTTCGGATAATATGTTCATCTCAATTATGTCAAAACTATAATAGATAGAACATAAAGGACTTTTTTTTAAAGTTGCAAAGCAAAAGAAAAATTTTTTGAGACTTTTTTATGTATCCCATAGTATATGAGATAGTCATCAAAAATCATTCATTTTTATTTTTTTAGATTTCGGAAAAATCTCACATGTTTTTCGGATAAAAAATAACCTATTATTTTGTGTTTATTTCAAGTTTCATAACAATCAGTTTCGCCAGGCACAGGCAAACGAAAATTTGTCTTAGCAGCATAAAATAGCCTTCTGAGCTTGGTAGAAGCCAGTTATTTCAATATTAGAGACAGACACTTCAATTTTATTTGTATGTATTGGTTATATAATTTTGCTAATTGTGAATTGCTATTTTTTTGTGATAAACAAAATAATTTTGTATTAAATAACGAAAACTTGTTACACTAATGTTGAGGAAAATCTATAAAAAATAGAGAAATATCACAATATGTGAGGAGAGAAAACTATAACAAAGTACCCCTTTAAAAGGAATTAAATTATTAAATAGCTAATGTTTTATGTAAAGGTGAAGAAACAAATAATTATTTATGCATATTAAGCTAAAAATTATTCCACTGCTTGTTACGTTATCCAATGATTTATCATCAGTCATTTAGGAGGGGTCATCGTGTCATATGTACTTACATAATTTAGCTTCTAAACACTTAATCTTTATATTTCGAAAAGCCTTATGTTATTATTTTTTCATTCATTTTGACAACAAAGGGTCATAATACTAATATTTTACTTTACACTTTACATTTACTTTAGGAAGGGCAAAAATACCAAATACTAGCAATAAATCTACATTGATAAACCATATGTATGAGGACCTATACATAGTTAGGCAGCAATGTAAATGCTGAAAAGATTTGTATACATAAATACCTTCTATACATGTTGGTATAACAGTAGTATATGAAAGAGTTACGTTTATAATTTTTTTGGATCCGTTGAGAAATACATACTCGTACTTGTAATAAACTTGAGAAGTGCAAAGGAAAATGAACGCTTGCGAGAAATTATATCATAGGTAAAATAATAAAATATTTGAATAATGAATAGATAAATAACGTCATACAATCAAAAGTACTTTACTACATTTTGTGTTTATACAAAGCATGTCAAGATTCGCTTTCAATGTCATATCGACGGAATTTTAAAACTTATTTGTACATTTTATATTCTATTAGCCACTTTTATTTGATAAAAGAGGCACTTAAATATGGATGAGAAACGTTGGATTATATTAAAATACATATTAAAGAAATTGATACCATAAGTGGCGTTATATTGAATATTAAAGTACCACACTGTAATCAGAGAACACCAAATCGTCTCATCAGTCGTCTTGGTGAATGATTTTCGCTAAAATAATTACTCCAGGAATCGTGGAAAACCGCTAGCATATTAATACCAGTAAAACATACCTTACTGATTAATATAATACTAAACTAATAAGCAATATTAAACAAGGGTATTAAAGCTATATCATTATAACTTTTTTTCAATTTGATTAGTGTTTCAGTCGTACCATAGTATCTAATTACCTACAGAAACTTACCTACAGAAACTTACCTGCCTTTTACATATGTTATTAGCACTGAAAAGTACTCGGAGTCGACATGATTTATTGATTTATTAATTACCAAAATGCCCTGAAATCTTTAAAATACCTTTAGCGCTTTTGTTTTTTTTTTTTCTATATTTTTTGCTCCTGGCTCTCTAGCGCAGTGGCTTAACGTTTGGCTGTCGCGTTTTGTGATATATTAATGTTAATCCATGCGCAATTTACGTGCGTAAAATGCAATATAATACAATACCTTTTATTGTACACCAAGAAAACAAATAAAATAACAAGAAACAAACAGAGAGAAAAATAAAAGCCGGTCTTATTGCTAAGAAACTTCTTCCCAGACAACCTAAATAGCAAATTAAGTTTGCATTAAGTGAAAAATTAATTAATGGTTGGAGTGCGATGTAACTAATATTTTAGTCTCAAATATAAAAGTAATTTAATTAACACGCCGAACTTTACTTAACTGACAGACTCGTAATCATAAAACGACGGGAAGAAATGAAAGGAGGATAATTTAGAAGGACAGATAATTTTTCTTAACTTGTTTTTGAAGGAGTCTATTATTTGAGCCTACTTTATAGTAAATTCTTTTTTAGTGTAAAGGTGACAAACGAGCACACAGATATCCTGATGATATGTGGATACTGTGGCCTATATTCTCGTATACCTACATTTATCTTCGATTAAGAATCAAAATGCCGATGTGTTGTCACCCTTGAGGAATAAGATGAAAACAAAATATTAAGTTTAAAATACGAAATTCCTTTCAGCAAATGAATTTAGCAATTTTTCTTGCATATTTCCGTTCTACGATGCATTCATTACAGTCTTATAAAAATCTACTGCTGAACATAGATCTCCCCAATATTACATTTACTCACAGGAAAGATATTTGCCACAGTTCTAACGCGTGGCGGGTGTGTTGGAACAACGTGTCGTAATAAGACAAAACGCGGTTGGTGTGTTAATGTAAGTCGTTTAAACCAATATAACATTATAAAAATTAAAAAAAAAATGGTAAATAAACGATATATTTCTATTCCTGTGCATATGTTGACAATTTAAGAGCTCATTGAAATTCGGAATACAATACCAAACGTATATATAGATTTGTATTCTGTCACACACAGTCCATGTCATGGTAAGTGGATGCCGTACCTCACAGATATTTGCTCTATCCTCACTTAAGAATCAAATTTGCAAATGCGTTGTCACTCCTAGAACTAAGTGCCCATGTGCTGTCACCCCTGATGTGGACTAAGATGGAATGCCGCATTTCCAGTAAAAAGGGTCTCCGGTTCTCTATACTCACCATATGAAACGTAACAGCAGTTTCTGTTTTACGCTAGCAGTCTGTGAGAGCGTGAACTTTTCCCGGTTAAGCCAATTCATGCGTGTTACAACCAAAAAATGGCTGTAGCATCTCTACAACGTAAATCAAACTCTACCACGTAAAAAAGCTACAATATAAAAATAGGTTATATGTATTAACATTTATCTTTCGTATATAAAAAGTAATAATTTAGTTATGTAATGTCCTGAAATTGTGTATTAAATATAAATTACATTATAGTTTTTAAACGGATTGTTTTTTAAAAGCTTATGAACTCAATATTTTACCGAAGGAATTGAAATAATATGATGTCATCTGAAGATATTAAATATTTTGCTAAAACTTTATAGGCATTTTTATAAGTTGAAAGGCGCTTCATTAACACTAAGAAAACCCGTCCTTCTTGTTTTACATTAAATGTCCTTCAACATCAACTTTTGATAAACTAATTATGTAAATAAAGATTACAGTTTCGGATCTTCTTTACATCTTCTTGTGACATTGACATAAATTTTATAAACAAGTTTGAATAACAATCGAAAGTGAGACTCAGAGGAATATAACTCTCTGAGCTAAATATGGGTATAGCTGTATGCGTTATTTTACAAAAATATTATGCAACTTTCTTAAGAATTTTTTGTTTATATAATTTTAAAATGATGTTCATAGTAAAACAGTTCTATCAGGTTCACTTTGGCTGCAGAAAGTTTAATGTAATTATATATAATTTATAAATATATCACATATTTTTATAATCACTACTGATTTAAAAAATATCACTGGCATTTACGAGCAGCTATTAAAATACTATAACAGGAACATATTACGTGTAGCTGAATAAATATGTTAAAGTCTAACACAATCAGTGCAAATGTAAACTATATTGTTTGTGGTCGTTACTAAACGTCCGTAACAATAAATGTTTTGGAATACTCGAAACACACGGAGTGTTAAATAAATTATATTAGAAATTCTTCTTCTTCACCATTATCAGGACGTAAAAGTCTATGCTGTACATAGGCCTTTCTTATTGTAGGAAGAATTTGTCCGCGTGACAGCGGAATAAAACGGAAATTGTTATAATTCACTGTATCCGCAAAAGTTTAAGCAATCCTAATAGTAATTTTATTAATAAACCAAAATTTCAATATTGAATTCAATGTATGTGTTTCACGTTAGTTTGCATAAATATCAGTTGACAAAGCAAAAGACATCAATGAACTCTGTATTAGACTTAACAACGTTTCGTATTTGAAATTATTACTGTTAGAGGTAACTTTTTTCCAAACTTAAAACATCAAACCATCACGTACAGGTAAATTTTCTGATTTTTGTAAGAGAATCTTGGTAATGCCATGTCAACTAAGGGCTTTGAAAAGATAAAATATTATGACGGACTGCACTACGCGACTTCCGGCATGTTAATAGTAATCAGTTACAATATCTTAAGTCTAAAATTTTGAACACGATATTATCTCGAATTACTCTAGACATTTTTAAATATTTCTTCAGATGACTTAACTTTATTAGGTATGCTAATTATAGCGATGGCGATGCCAAATATTCTCTTGAAATTTCTGATGAAATTGTCGCGTCTCTTAGTTTTTTGCATATTTGATTCGAAAAAAATTAGAACTTTAAAGAAAATTAGTTTATATGATTTGTACAAAAATTAATTTTAGTTACTTTGCATCACTTAAATGTTCAATTAAATAAATATATACAAGTGCTACAAGTAGGTATGTACATGTACAAACCCGCATTGACTTAACGGAGTAAAGTCATTGGTTAAACAAGAGCAAGGTAAATATTAGTACTTTTACCATTTTACCACATAAATCTTACTTTATATATTTTGTATACACGAGAGTTAAGTTGTTTTGTCGCTACGAGAAAAATTTACAAACGCCTTAGTTAAGTTGGGCATTAAAAAGTCTCCCAACACAGTTTTCTTAGTGTAGCTTTTCTCAAAATCATCTAAATATTTTATTTACAATGATGTTCTACTAACTAGATGTAACACTTAAGTATGCTTTCAGTTTATTTATAATAATTAGCTAAAAACATAATTAACATAATATTTTTCCTACATCAGTTCCAGTAACGTAACGAAGCTTATTAAAAGCTGCGTCGGTGGTGTTATGATTTATAGGTGCGAGAGGTATAGTACGCATAAGACTGGAGTATTCTCGTCGTTCTGTCTTCGACGTCTTGGCTGCTTATATAAATAGGTGAAGAGGGGCAACAGACACCTCTTGCACTTTCTTGTGGTGCGCGACGCAGCGGCCAGTCCTTCCCGAGCACCATGGCTCGACGCGCGTATCTCTGTCTCGGAGTTTTATTGTTCGTCTACTTTGGTAAGTACTCAAAGATCGTGTATTGT
>DWHP01005674.1:0-11796 GCA_018247895.1 Parnassius honrathi | reverse complement strand
CCCAACGGATTAGTAAGCTGAAGTGGCAATGGGCCGGCCATATAGCTCGAAGAACCGACAACCGTTGGGGAAAAAGGGTTCTCGAGTGGCACCCTCGTACCGGTAGGCGAAGTGTAGGGGGACCCCCCACTAGATGGAGTGACGACCTGGTAAGACGTGCAGGAAGTCGATGGATGCAGGTGGCTCAGGGCCGTGCTTTGTGGCATACCTTGGGGGAAGCATATGTTCAGCAGTGGACTTGTGCAAGGCTGTAATGATGATGATGATAATGATGGAGGTGTGATTCGTGAAACGTCTTGGTCTTGAAGAGCATTATTTTCTAGGCTAGAATCATGTCGTGATGAATCTGGAGGTATTTGGGTAGCTTGTATAGCTGTTTCTAATTTTTTCTTGTGTTCTTTTGTCGGCCTTTTCCTTAATTTCCAAATAATTCGAACGTTATATTTTTCTTTTGATGTCAGATTTTTTACCTGTTTTTTGTCTTACGATTTCTTACTCTTTGTTTTTCTTTTGCTAACTCATAGGATTATTATTTAATATCAACCTATATCTTTTCTGTTTTTCTGCACGTGTGTGAACCATTTCATGTTTTAACGGCACCTGAATGAAATAAATAAAACTGTATTCAAGTATACTTTTTACAATTTAATTTTTTAAATTAAATGAAGTAATAAACCAAAAATCATTAAAGTTTCTATATTATACAATTAGAGCTCTAGCTATCCGATAACAATTTTAATACATTGTCGGTTTTGATCATATGCGCCACGTGTATTACGATAACGCATGAGAAATATTCTCATGCGTTTCTAGTAATATTCTCTGATAATGCGGTGCGCAACGGAAAAACCTTAAGAAAAGAAGAAGTTAACGACTTAAATATAAACAAGTCTACAATTTTGTGTTTTGACCTTGACATTAGATAGAAATTCCATGGCATCAAGTAAATTATATCAAAATATCTGTTACGCAGAATCACGTGGTCACGTAGCAGAAACACAATAAGCGCACATACCCTCTCCAAGCACTTTCCTCGCACTGACCGGCGGCTCGAGAAAAATCCTTCTCTATCGATGAATTCTCAGACATATAACACTAGCTGTGGAGAGTTGAGCGTCATCTTTCAGATCAAATATGAACTACTTAGACTCGTAACTTAGAAGACCGGCAATGTGAAGTAGTTTTCGGGGACAAAGATTGAAATATTCTGATAAATTACGTTATTTGTAATGAAATCGTAATTATATTATTGTAATGAATTTTAATTAATTGTAATTAAAAACGTGTGCAAATTAAATAGTGTTCTCTTACAAAAAAATTATTCACTTTCAGAATGTATAGAGTAACCTACGTTTAGGGACAAACAAGTTTTGTTTGGGCGACGGTTTTTGTCGGTGTTTGACGGTAAAAAAGTATTTTTGTTTACTTTATCTACAAAACTAAATCAGATTAGAGTTAAGAAATCCTTGATAATAAACGAATTTTTCGTCATTATTTTCAATTTCAATATGGGGACAGCAAAAGAGTACCTTAAAAGTTAATTCACCCGGGAAAAAATAAATGTATTACAATATTTCTTAGCTTTTCATTATTGTTAACTTTGGCCATATTACGACGGTACTCGTAGGGCGTCATTGTCGATGTCACTCGTTCGTCTCTACTGTTATTTAAAAAAGTGATAATAATATATAAAAATGTGGGTGTCTTCAAAACAAGAGTGAAAAGGCTGTCGTTAAGTAATCTTTGGCTGCATCAACACTTACCTTCAGGTGGGATATTAGTCAATCACTGCCTTAAAATATTTAAAAAAAATGATAAACTGATTCATACGATACGAATTTTAATATACTACTATTTTAATAAATAATGTCATATAAAAAATTAGCAATTAACATTTTTCTCATGTTAACTATTACGTAGGCGCTTGTTAAAGTAATCAACTAAAGTACCCAGTGATTTCCCCAACGAGTTTGCTCTGCGGCTGACAATCTTTGGTAAACACAGTCTCTGAAAAAATCTTAACGTCATTTTCACCCTCCTCTCCTTTAGTGAAAATACACATGGGGAGAGTATAATATTATTAGTATATTATTGTGTACAGCATATACGTGGTGCCAATGATGAATTATGGAACTGAAACGTGATCCCGCAATGTAGTCCGTATAAGGAAAATCAATGATCATACGTGATTAAAGCCACGCTGCAGCTATATAATGATTGTAGCACGTATTGGTCGAACGCCCCCTCCCCCCAATCGGGTTCCCACCTTGTTGTGGCTGGGCTTAGTAGTCGTGGCTTCGTCAACCGCGGTGAACATCACATACATGACTGGCCCGAGGTGTAAGGCCGACAGGGGAGGCTTGGCGGAGTGGGCTTGGCGAGACCACTTTTGGTATGTGCTGATGAGCTGTGGTGAGATGGGTGTCCTATCCTTATCCTGCAGCTGGGGTGGAGTTGCAAAGGAAGAGGAGTCATATGGCGATGCACCACTTACCCTATCCTCCGGGACTCAAACAGGGCAGCATTGTTGATGCGGAGGTGATGGGGCCGAGGGGGGAGAAGAGTCCATATAGTGACCACCAAATTAAAATGAGAGAAATAGCAGAGGCTATGTCCAAACAACGTGTCTGTCACGTATTAAATCAAGATTTAGGCATGAGAGAGCTGTCAGCGAGTTGGGTACAGCGTTTGCTTACGTTAGACCATTGACCATGACCATGACCATGATTATTATCGGCCGATTTTTTTATTATCAGATAAAAGTTATTTATAGAATAAAATATAATAGAAACAAATTCAATTAGTTCATTTGGTTCATTTTTATATTCGGACGGAATATAATTTATCTGACTTTTGAAAATCAGCCCTAAATATATATGGTTTAAGAATTATAAGACAGAAATTTAACGGTTAATGATTTTCTATAAATACCTATATATATTTATAATGAAAAAAATTACAGAGAAGAAAAATGATTTTTTTGTAACAGTGAACAATTTTTTTTATAAGAGTTTAAAATGAATATAGTCCCGTTGCGATAGTATATTAAAGAGTCCCTTTTCAAAGCACATTAGGAGCAAAAATGTTTTAACACTTGAATTCATAAAGAGACCTCTTGGAATACGAAATGAAATGTTTTTAAATAACATAGTCATTTCTTTTTTTGCTTGTTATAAATGTTAATTAGGTCTCGAAATACCTAGATATCGAGGGGCGATCCCAGGTTCTAATCCAGCCCAGAAGACTAATAAAAAATGAAAAAAAAACTACAACTTTTCGAAGTGAAACTTCTTTACCGACGTAGTGGAGAAATTTGGTACGTTATTAAAAAAACAAAACGTAACGTTTTCTTGTAACGTTTCACCGCCGGCTCTGCACGTGTACGCTATTATTAAGGCTCGAAAATTTGGTGGTTTTTCTATTTCAAATATTTTTAAATCTTTTATAGATTACAAACCAAAATTTTGGTATATGATTTTTGACTATATGACCTTAGATTGTATAAAAGGAAAACACGATATCGTGAAATTTTCTCGATAGAAAAAAATTTCAAAGTAGGCTCTAATTAGTTACATTTTTGCATGACACCACAATAATTTTACGGATAAGTTCGTGGAATTATTTTTAAGGCATAGTAAATAATCGTATCTAAGTTCTCATAAACCATTTTTAATCCATAATGCAGTTTTATTAAAAAAAAAATGATGTTTGGCGCTTACTTAGTTTTTTTCCAAACGTGTGCTCGTTATAGCTATCTCATAATTTGCGTATTATGAAGTCATTGCATCACTTTCATTTTGACACTCCCTCAGTCGTCGGTTAGCTTCACCAACAAAGGAATAAGCCACTCCCCCAAAACTACGATTTATTTTTAAGGTATCCTTTTAACCTAATTATGTAAAATATAAATTAAAAGAAGAAAGATATGTCGTAAAGTAGTTTCATCTCGTACGCGTGTACACTAACACGCACAGCCATTTTTATAGCTCTAGAAGAGCATCGACAACCTGAGCTTTACCTTGTACGTTGAGCGTTGGTGCCATGCCACCATGCCATGGAGGTTAGAGAACAGGAGAACTATGGCTACGTGCTAAAGCATAGCCCGCATGTCCCTGAAAATTTGTAGAATTTATAGCGGCGCTGCCGTTGGTGAGTAATGGCTGCGAAGTTTGCTGATTATGAGTACAAGTAGATGAAGTTAGTTAAATAATGTACAAAATTTCTTCGCGGCATTAGTGAGAAAATAATCGTACTCCATATTTTTTTTAATTTTTGACAAAAATAAACAATAAAAAATGGAGAAATATTTTAATGTGCGTGAATGTGCAAGTGGCAGTTAGCATCTGATCGTAAAAATAGACTGAAAATGACTTTTATTGAGAGAACTAAGCGATCGCAGCGCTTTGCTTATTTTGTCCATATTTCGGGGACACTATTTTCTACAGCGATCTTTCTCCTTCTCTTTAACCACCATGGTTGATGCGTTGATTCAGACTAATAATAATAAATGAAGGTAAATACAATTAATTCTGCTCCATAGAAATGTATATTAAATAATCATAATTTAACTGATAGTTTCGCGTTGTATGAATTCCATTACAGCGTCCAAAATCCACTGCTGAACATAGGTCGCCCCCATAATTTTTTTTATAGAATTAGGGTGACAAACGAATATTTTAATAACACTTCCTAATGGATCAGCTTGGGTAAGACTACACTCGCACAGAATACCAGCGTAAAATAGCAGTTTGTTGCTTTTGTGTTTTGTATAGTGAGCAGAGATCCGGAGGCTCTCTTTTCTTTTAAGCATCTACTTACCGTCAGGTGGACTGTGTGCTCGCTTGTCACCTTTATTATACAAAAATTGATCTATCTATTTGTATTGGAAGGATTGGCTTTATTTGTCAAGCTTAGCAGGTGCATTGATAATCACAATGCTAGACGTGAGCATCCTTCACGCTACTGCTGCTCACTGGTCTAGATATCTTTATAAGCAAGTCTCGTGGGTTTCGTAAGTCATTTTCACATCTCGAAGGATAGTTTTTTTATATTTTTTTTACTTATTTAGGCCAGCGTTTGATTTCAATTAAATTAAATGTAATTCAAAAGCAGTTAACAACAAATGTGATAAACCCAGTGAAATTAACTTTATTCAATATCAGGTATCTCATATTCCATATCAGCTATCCCGTATCACTGTCGTTTATTCTATACTTATTTACGGCTATACTAATATGTTTATTTCAAGCTTACCAAATGATTGGACTTTGCAGTTTCTCTATAATATCTCTCTTATCAAAAAAAATAATAATAAAGAAATAAAGAAAGCTTAAAGCTTGAAATTTTCATGAAAATAAACTTTTTAATAATATTCAGATAAATTCTAACAGTTCGTAGAATTTCTGAGAGCATAAAAATAATAATGCATTTCTTTAATAACTCTAGTTACATGTTGGTTTATGACCGATAGGTCTCATCACGTTTATAAGAAACTTTTTACAAAAAAAAGTGTCTGTCAGTATCAATAGGTTTTTTGATAGTTTTTTTCGAACCAGTGGTAAAGTAAATGACTTGCAATAAGTTTTCTTGTAATCTATCATTATCATTCATAATAATTACAACACATCACTAGTCCACTGCTGAATGTAGGCTTCCCACAGGGAATGCCAAAAAGTACATCCATCGATCGACCTCTGCATGTATCACCAGGTCTTTGCCAATACGAGTCTGCGACGTGGAGAAAACCCTGAAAATATTGTAATTTAACCTATATTAAAAAAAAATTATTCTCTTCTTCTCCATTTTGCAAGGAGGGGGTAGCATATTTAAGCAAAAATAAAATAGAATACGTGCGCTCTCTATTCCCTCACTCTCATAGTCCGATGGGACGTCATTCCGACAAAACGGCAAAGATCAGGCGCAGAACCAACGCCTTCTCAATAGCAAAACAAAAATCCATAACAGCCTTTTTAAGCCCACTGCTTAACATTGACCTCCCTAACTGTTGATTTTCTCATAGAGGAGATTTTGCCATAACTGTTTTGTCAGAAAAATAGTACCGCACATCTCATGCTGCAGTTTTCCAGTGTCGGCTCTTACGATCCCCACGGGACGATAAGGGGCAGTGGGTACTCTTACACTGCCATTACATATTACAATTCAACCTGACCAAAACATTCAATCCGTACTTTTGTACTATTACGCATCATAATTAATGCCACTAGCGCCATCTAGTATCGAGAAGCAGAACTAGGAGAGCTTTCTAGAAAACTCCATACCAGAACTTTCTACAAATAGTCGGTCGGGACCGGTATTTGCTCTAACATTCTAGATGTGAAAAGGACCTATATAAGACCACTGAAGGCCACGACCGAGTCAGTATTTAGTTGGCGATACGAGCGAATACTTCGAAGCAACATAACTGCGAACTAAAGTGATCAGTGTGATTAATTATTAGTGTTGTAATTGGTGTAATTAAAGTGTCAATTTTGGTACTTCAATCGGCAGTTTTAATTGTCACGAAACCTAAACTCGTAACAGTACTAAGCGAAATCGCTATCAATGGACAAAATTGTACCTTCACCTCATTTTGTAACCTGTATAAAAATAAAATCTATATACTAAAGGCCTCATACTACTACTATGCTTTTGACAGCCTTGTCGTAGAAATGAGACGATTTTTTTTATTCAAGGAAAACAAACAGTTGTATAATAAAAATTACAATTCAAATCTTATGTAAATATATAAACTAATTACACGACCAACACCGTTATACACAAAATTACCGTACTAATTAAAGTTATAAGGCACAGAGAACACAAATATGAAATAAAACGATTAACCTAGATCAGGATTATTGGATGCAGGGCACGTGGGTGGGGCTACAGACAAACAGAGCGCTGATGCAAATGACATTCTATTTACGTTTCAACGATTTGTTATAAGCAGAATGAATAATGCCTTTGCCTGATACTATAAAATATATTATATTTTACTTAATTTCTTACGAGGTAAAGCCACGCTGCAGCTATAATATGGTTGTAGCACGAATGGGTTGGCTGGACCGGGGAAGGACCACGCTCTCACAGAATACCGGCGTAATTCAAGCCGAATCATTCGTGCTACAACCACAATAAAGCTGCAGCGTAATTCTACCACGTATAAATTTTGAACCACGTCCACGTTAGGCTACAATATATTATCCTAAGTTACAAGAAGAAATTTATTTTATGTTGTTATAAATAAATTTAAGGACTGTCCATTAAGCTTGGCACTCATTTAGATCTCACTTTTTTTGTCTTAGAAGTCAACAACCATGGCATATATCATAATATTGAACTTAGCTCTCATTTCACATTTATGTTTTTGATGGGATTGCTTACGGATAAGAAACCTAAAGCGGTGACAGAAAGAGTGCAAAATCACTTGCTATTTCGTGTTTTCTTCTATAAGACTGAAGTTGCAAACAAACTTACAGTCCACCTGGTGGAATGTGGCAACTGCAACCCACAGATTCCTGCAGCCAACTTCTAACAAAGTAGATACAGATGGTTTGTCAACTCTGAGGATGAAGATGGAATGCCTCAATGTTCGTTATTATACTGATTTTCCATACTTTAAGAACACAGCAGTACAAACACTCCTATTTAGAGTAGAAATAGTTAAGAGGATGCTACCTACCTAGACGAACTTCTGAGCAGGAATAGAGTACCACCTGCCAAGAGGAACCCTCCCTAAAAAGGAGCGGTACAGGTCCAGCAGTGCACTTAACGAGCTGATAAAGAATTATAAGTGAAGTAAATAAAAATGTGGTTTATATACAAACAACTATTACAAATTGATTTTTTATCACAATATGAAAATATAATTGCCATAAGTAAAAATGTTCTGCTAATAAAATTAGGTATCTGTCTACGGATTATAATCATTTTAATGTATCTTCAAAGGTAATTACTCGAAGAGGTTTCGTCACTTAGAAAATTGAGTTAGCTATCGTATTCCATCAACCTCACCTTATTACGAAAAGAGGAAGATATATTTACGTATTATAATCACATTTTTCGTTTTCATATGCCCCGTCCCTTAAAAAAAGTTTTCGTTGACAGGACGGCTAGCAGACGTGAAGCATCATATTTGACGGTAGGATTAATAGTTAATGAAAACCAATTAAGGCATATGATGTAAAATAAATTTAAAAAAATTTAGTTAGGAAAATTAGTATATTATCCTCATTTTTTAAGTATAATAATGAAGGTGTCAATTATTAGAATAGAAGTAGTCGAATAGAAAGGCACACGCAGTACACAACTCTCAAAGAGTTAGATAAAAAAAGTTACACGACTAGGAAAGGACGTAGTCACAGAACGCTAGCATAAAACAGCAGTTTAATGCTGCTGTATTTCGTATAGTGAGTGTAGAAAACCAGATATCCATTCTTAATGAAGGATAGATCTAGATGTCTATGGGCCATAATTTATCTCATGATTTTTCACACGTATTAAATAAATAAATAGTTTTCTCCTGCACCATGGAGACGGTTTACGTACATAAATTGCACAAAGATAGATATTCGGGTCCAAAAAGAGTATTTGTAGGCTATCCAAATAAATATAAATTTATCACTAACCTACTCAGAAAAAACTGTTTATTATACTTGTAAAGAGTACATGATTTACTATAACACAACTCACTACCGTATATGAGCTTCACACAAGTGTTATATACACAGTCCACCTGATGGTAAGTGAGTACTGTGGTACATACACATGTACCTACATCTATCCGCGATTAAGAAACAAAATACTGATGCGTTGTCACCCGTAAAAAGGTCCCGAAACCCTCGTCTCCGGTAAAAAGAATCTCCGGTTCTCTACACTCACTAGTCACTATATTTTACGCACATTTTACGCTGGTATTGTGAGAGTGTGGTTCTTTCCTAGTCGTGCCGACATATTTGTACAGCTGCAGCATGGCTCTACCGCGTAAAAGCGCATAAAGTCAATTTAGTATATTCAGATAATAGCAAAGATGATCGCGGTAGCTGTGTTTGATATTATCGTGGTTATAAGATATCCCTCTTAGCGTTGTGGACATACTTTTTGTAAGGGTATTACTAATTATAATTCAAAGACATTCATAAATTAGGTGTCTGATAGGCGATCTGATTACCACCTCACTGTTTCAAACGTTTTTATTTTTAATTAAAAATAATTAAATTAAAACACAAATAATGTTTGTGTAAACCAATATTTTAAAAAAGCCGCTGGGTTTCTTGCTGGTTTTTCCCATGACAGAGGTTTTTGTAATATGTATAAAAAAATATATATTCTACTTTATTACATTCTATTCGATTCCGTTGAGGTGCTTTTTATTAAGCTAAAGGGTTTACTTGCATGTCATAAAGACATGAGTCAACATCTTTAGAAATTTTGACTGTCTCTCTGTCTTTATGAAATTTAACAAACAGAATGGAAGCAATGTAAGTAGCAATCTAGACTATGTTTCATTCCCAAACTTGTATTTTTTTTAAAAAATGGACAATTTGGTCAAATAAATGATCTTTGACTATCTTAAATTTAAATTACGCCATATTATTCGATCCTACCAAAGCGAAATCGGGGCGGGTCTAACTGAAAATGTACGCAATATCAATAATGATCTCTTTTATGAAACGAAATATGAAGTAGTTACGTTGGTTTTTATTGCCTTGCCATGATAGGTGGCATTCAAACGTATTGAAAAAGTTGAGCCAAGTACTTCTATTCAGCTAAACTATTCAGTTTGAAAAAAAATGATGAAATATCCAAGTATGCGTGCGGTTTTCCTGTTTGAAAGCAGCAGGGTTATGCAAGTTGATTATTGCTTACGCTAAGAGAAAACTATAAAAATTCAAATTTTTATAAAATATTATGTTTATATATTTCTCTTTCTTTATCAGGTCACATACAAGGTAGAGCCACGTTGCAGTTATATTACGGTTGTAGCACGAATGGGTCGGCTCGATCGGGGAAGTACCACGCTTACACAGAATACCGGCGAGAAATAATAATAATTCAATGGTGCTGTGTTTCGTATGGCGAGTGTGGACAACCTGAGACCTATTTTGATAGATTCGAGGCATTCTATCTTAGTCCTATGGAGTGACAGCAAATCTGCATTTCGATTATAAATGTAGATGTTTATGGGCCACAGCATCCACTTACTATCTGCCAGTGCTACCAGTTTCTCAACTCCATAGAGTCAGTTATTCATTCTTGGGGCAATGTATACGCTATTACAACAAAGTTCCAGAAAATACACAAGGTCTCTCTATTACCAAGTTTAAATATTTAATTAAACAAAAACTGTATAAAAAGGGTTATTATGCTACTGTAACTGTATAAAAATAAATTTTTGTAAATATTCTGTGACCCTTGACCTTGACAATGTAAAAATAATTTAAAAAAAGTCCCGCTTGGTTTCTTGCTGGTTCTTCCCGGGACAGAGGTTTTTTTACGAACCAGTGGTAACGTAAAATATTGACTTTCAATAAGAATTGCTTGTAATCTATATTGAATAAAAAAATATTTTTTTTTATCAGGTGGACTGTACGCTTCACCATTCATTAAGAAATTAATAAATGAATCCATTTATTATCTCTTCACAATGTAATCCATTTATATTCTTAACGCTAAGTATTAGAGATGTGCCGCATTGGTACCTAAGTTGTGAGGAACTGAAGCCGAATACAATCTGGTCTTCAAGGCAAAAGTGAATAGGCATTTGTTACGCTAAGACAGTGCGACTTACCATCTGAAGCTGCATCACCAATTACCACCAGCTGGGATTGTTATTAAGGGTTTATAAAATGTAAAAAAAAGCCTGATGGTGATTAAAAAGGTGAATTAAGAGACTACGCAGTACAGTAACAATCTCAAGAATACGAATCAAAAACAACTCTCGTTTTATAATCATGTATATATGAACAAAATAAACCACGGAAGAGATAACTTCACGTTTTATTTTATATGTTACGTTTAAAATATTAACCATTTGTAGTATCTGTATTGCAATTTGTAATAAATCACGAGGAAATATTAGTCGCTGCCTAACTTTAAAATAAACCATTCTGAGTCACCGGTAGAAAATATATATTCTAAAGAAAATATTTGAGGAAATTATCTATTCCTATAAGATTATTTTTCCGTAGCCATAAAATGTAAAAAATGTTTTCGAAACCTCAACATACAGGTAGAAACGATAAATAAGTTTAATTTACCTCACAAACTAGAAGCAAAGTACATTTTAGTCTTGTTAAGTGTATTTATGTACGTGGTACAGCCACACTATAATATTGTGATCGTAACACGAACGGGTCGGCTCGAAAGGAAAGGAGGGGAAAGGAGGGGAAAGGAGGGGAAAGGAGGGGAAAGGAGGGGAAAAGAGGGGAAAGGAGGGGAAAGGAGGGGAAAGACCACACTCTTACAGAATATGAGCGTAAAGTAGCTTAATGCAACTGTGGTTCGTTTAGTGAGTATAGAGGACCGGAGACCCTCTTGACTGGAAACGAGGCATTCCATCTTGGTGCTCTGGGTTGACAACGCATCTGCGTTATGACTCTTAATCAAGTATAGATGTAGTTGTCTATTAGCTACAGCATCCACTTACCATCACCCTATGTCTATAAAAAAACAAATTACATTAATATACTTGTGTATGTCATATCATTGTCATTATCTATTTATTAAATAAAACTGTTATTTACGGATTTTATCGCGTTTAATTACCACTTTTAACTTATTTTTATTATCCCGACG
>DWHP01005673.1:0-11796 GCA_018247895.1 Parnassius honrathi | reverse complement strand
TGATCATGGGCGGCGGTAGTCACTTAACATCAGGTGAGCCGCATGCTCGTTTGCACCCTCTTCTATAAAAAAAAAGTATTGAATACACAAAATGTTCTACATCAACGAGCATGTTCTATAAGCAACTCGAGTTACACGTTTGCAATGAGAGAAGGGAACCTAATATAATTTTTTTAATTTAATTGATAGAATGTAAAAAAGTACTACTCTATTATTGAAATGTTATATTATAGATAAAAATCATTATACCTATTTAAGAAAACAAATAGAATGTAACATAAATAATTTACGTTAATCGTAGGTAGGTAATCTTCGCGTATAATATTAACCTCTCTATTCATATATTTATAAAGAGCAGTGGTTATGTAAGGCATAAACATACTCCTTGAAATACGTATAGTAAACTCCATATCGTGTTTTTTATTTGTTATGGATTCGAACGTCATACTTTTGCCTGTGTTGAGTAATACAAAATTATTATTTTTCGTATTTTGTTTCATTTTTTGAGAAATAAGCATGACAAACGAATACACAGTCTACCTGATGATAAGTTGATGATGTTGCCCATGGACATCTACATTTTTCCTCGATTAATATCAGAACGCTGATCCGAGATACCCCTATGGATCAGTATTAAATGCCTCGTTTCCAGCAATAAGTGTCTCCGGTTCTTTAGACTCGTTCGCTATTTTGCGCTGGTATTCTATGAGATGTTCATATCGTCCCGTGTCATAAAAGGTGACAAAGTGAAATTAAAAAAGAAAATGAGCAGTTGTATCTTTCTATATAACTTAAAATAATAAAAAACTGCGGTTGCCAATTCGCCTGCCAAGCGTGGCAAATGGCAATTATGGCAAAATTATCTCGATAGAATAATCTGTAGGAGAGGCCTATGTTCAGCGGTGGACTTTTATAGGTTGTAATGGATGAATGGGTTCTGTTCTGTTTCCGTAAACTTTATTTATTGATGGTATAGATAGCGAGTGCCACGTCGCCCCGTAGGTGTCAGGCCTTATAAACAAGACATTAAATATGTATGTCGGAAATACATTAAAGATGATATTTTAAAAAATAGTAATAGTGTGAGTATGTTGCACAATTGCTTAGGCAATCAGTCATTATCAACGACCAAACAGCGTAATGCACTATGCGTTCAATATACTATTATTAGTGAGACCGAGCACGTCGCCTGCGTAGATCCTTATATTGCACAAACGAGTATTATGTAGCTGCAATGTGGCTCTACAACGTTAAAAAGTAATTTTTAATATAATTACATATATTTTTTATAGAATAACTGTGACAAACGAGCACACAGTCCACCTGATCGTAAGTGAATGTTGGCCCATAGACATCTACATTACAACATACATCCTCGGTTAAGGATCAAAACGCAGATATGTTGTCACCCCTGAGGAATGCCTCGTTTTCAGTAAAAAAGGGTCTCCGGGTCTTTATACTTACAACACAAAACACAGTAGTATTAGGCTGCTATTTTACGCTAGTATTCTGCGAGAGCGTGGTCCTCTCCCGTTCGAGCCTACTCTTTTGTGCTACAACTATAATACAGCTACAACATAGCTCTGCCACGTTTAAAACCTCTTCTTCTAAGCGAAAAAAAAATGTCTTGAGGTTTATATCAACGTGCTTCCTTCTAATATTTCAAATGCGAAGACACTTAATACACAAAATACCATTACTGTTTCGTATCAAACCCTACTTCAAATCATGGTTTAAGCAATAAAAGAGGAGCATCACTCCACCAGCGGTCAAGTTACCTCCAAAACTTCCAAATCAAGTTTGAAAAGAAAAAATCCGAAATTGTTAATTTCAATTTCAAGTGCTGGTTTACCTCGTGCTAAATAATAATAATAATAATATTAATATTTATTTCGGACCAAAATTAATCCATAATAGTAACAAATGACTTATAAACTAGTGTTAGTAAACATTAATGTGTGGACAAACTTTTTCAAAATCAGAGAATTATAGTTCTCCGCTACTGTTTTTAAAATTCTGTTGTGACTATCTCTCACCCTTTTTAGCAGCGAAGCTATTTTCTTGCGTATTATCGCATGAAAGCCGTCTGTGCGAGCTTTCGCAAACATCTCCGAAAAGCGTTATTGTATTGAACACGCAGGACATCCAGCCACCTTTTATTGTAATTGACCCATAGATTGCTTGTATACGGACTCCGGCAGTGTGCCTTAAATAGGGTAATTTTAACTAGGTCCGTACATGTTATTCCTGAGCGCTAGAGCCTTGCGTTCCCTCTCAATATCTACATTGTCTTTCAAGTCATCACCAAGAAAATGACCTACATATTTGAAGGAAGTCACTTTTTAAATTTTTGGATCAATCCAAGAACAGGTCAGGTTCATCAATCCTGGGCTTACCCCTGACCCTAAAGACAATGTACTCACATTTTTTTGACATTATATGCCAAACCATGCGACTCAGCATAGACTTCACACACCTTCAGTAACTCTCTTACTGCCTTCACCATAGTCCCAGCTGCACCATATCATCTGCATAGCTGATATTGTTAATACTAACCCCACCAACACTGCATCCGACACTCTTTCTGATGAACACACTTATAAAAGAATCCAACATCCAGCATACAGCAAAACTAATGTAATCCATGTAAAAAAAAAACTATTTTTATGTAACGTACTATTTTATGCATTGATTCTTTTTACTAGAGAGAGGTACTTAACCGAGGATAAATGTAGATGTCTATAGGCCACAGTATCTACATACTATAAGGTGGACCGTGTGTTTGTTTGTCATCCTTATTCTATTTAAAAAATCGGAGTAGTAAACGGTGCTATTAGCAATTTTTTTTCAAGCAGCTTATAACTACAAGTTTTGTGTCCTTGCTCATAAAAATATGCAGTTATGAACGACCCTATCGTTCAAGCCCAATCGTCACGGTATAATCAACCTAGTTGCTTAAAAATAATAATAAAGCTATATCTCTAGCTACAGATCTAATGAAGTGCCACTAATTAAAAGTGATAGCTCAGAGGCAATTAATGATCCTAACTTTTTATGGGCTACTCATTTACCAACGCATATGTATCGCGAGAGTAGGAAAGTCTGTATTGCGCAGATTAAGAGCCTTTGAAGATTAAGAATGTTTTCGAATTTAAAAGTCCTTTTTCGATTTATGAAGAAAATACTCGAGTAATATAGAATGTTAATAATCCTATTAACAAAAGACATGATCTTCAGCGTTACTTTCACCGTATCTTATCCGGTCAGATGAACCTCATTTCGATACGGTAGAAGGTTTTAAGATGATATTAAACAAAATAAATTTTAATTTTGACAAAAAGTATATTAATTTCATTTCTTTACATAACATAGTTGCGGAAAGGTTTACGCTTTGATGTGTCATAAAATCTTTACGTCTCCTAGCAGCTCTTCCTCAGGAGAGGACTACTAAGGGTGGGACCCTTTCTACATCTATCAGAGCTCACCGGAACACAATGCGTGCTAGAAGACACGGACTTCACCTGATGTTAAAAATTCTTGATTGTTGTATTTTATTGCGATTTTTGAAGGGGGTTGGCCCGCGCAAATGGCATAGTAGCATTCTTAACCCAAAACAATCTATGTTACTAATACAGACTGAGTGAACTCTACTTCTACCTAAAGCATCTACAAATTTGCATATTGAGAGGTAAATTAGCATTTGAAATTGCAATTAACAATTTCGAATTTTTAATTTTCATACTTGGATAATCCTATAATATGCCAGCGCAACTTGTCTTCTTTCTTCTTCTTTCAGCTCCGGAATCTTCTTGTCAGTGCTCAGGGTGCGTGCGTTATATGTTGCCATGTCGAGTCGTCTTAGGTGGCAACCGAACCTTCACCGGAGATTCTTAACATCCCCTGCCCCCCGTTATCACGGTCGCATGAAAGCCGTTATCACGGTCGCCACCATAGCTAGGAATAGCAGGGCTGCCAGAAACGGGGGGCTGCTTATTTGTGTCGTTGCTCATGAGGGATGTTTGTCATAGTTGCTAGGCTTGGTGAGTGGTTTGGCAACCGCTGCTTTTTATTGTATAATTGCTGTTATCAGGTAAATACTGCCGCTCATCTCCAGCCTGTCTTCCTCTGTCGCCTTTTACGATACCCACGGGAAGACATTGGGTGGTGGGTAGTCTCAACTACACGGCTTAAAATTAGTACTGTATTAAAAGTTTTAAATTTTTTTTACTATTACCTTCATGCTTGAATCTATTATTACACTTATCTACACCTGACTCTGGGAGGGCAAAATAAATATTTTGAACATGGGTTTATATTAAATACTAGCGATCCGCCCCGGCTTCGCACTGTTGATTTCTGGATCACGACTACAGTGCCACATACCATCACATATAATATACACCCAAATGTGAATCTTAACCATCTAGGGACCCATTCGGACACACTCGAAAAAATCATCAAAATTGGTCGAGCCATTTTTGAGTTTTAGCTAAACTAACGGACGCTATTGATTTTTATGTATAGATAGAAGTATTATTAGATGTTTTTGATAAAAGCTTTAAAGACTACGGCAACCGCGTCATTTGATTTGACAATTCCTTTACCAAATTCCAGATCAGAATACAACGTAAAATAGACGCTGTGTTTCGTATGGTGAGTGTAAAGAACCGAAAACCATTTTTACGGGAAACGAGGCATTCTATCGTACGAGTAGTCCTCAGGGGTGTCAACGCATCTGCATTTAGATTTTTAATTGAGGATAAATGTAGATGACTATGGGAAAACGAGCACACAGTCCACTATTAGGTGGACTGTGTGCTCGTTTGTCACCCTTATTCTATAAAAAAAGGATCGATCATTATATTTACCAGTTTTAGAAATATATCCCTACTGGTATTAATTTTGTTTAACGCTTTAGTTTTCGCACAAGTTTTTGAAACGTTTCAGAATAATTTCTAAAAAGAAACAATATGTATTGTAAGTACTTTTTTATATATGGAATTCTATAAAAACATAATAATGTATTTCGAGTACTTGTGACGAACTTTGTATAAAAATCCGATACTTTTTTATTACTTATTCGGATGAAGCAGAAACAATTAACTAGAGTGCAGAGTGCATTTGAGTCTAATGTGCGTCATTTTCCAAAACTATGTCGACTACACTCTAGATAAGCATGGTAGTATAATATAATCGGGGGTGGTTTAAAACATTATACCAGTACATTATGTAATTGGAGAAATGTAGTCACGAACTTGTAAGAATATTAATATGAGGAAGTCAATTGGCTCAGGACCGTGCTCTATTGTATCCCTTGTGCGAGGCCTATGTTGGACTTATGATGGGCTGTAATGATTACGTCGATAACTAGAATAGGTTGCTATATTCGCAAATGACCATAAGCCAATTTTCACCGCATTGCTATTTCGAGAATTATTGCTTAACTATAAATCATAACTCTTGTTGACGTAGAGAGTCGGCGAAGTACGAGATGGTGAGAACTTAAGCTATGATAAAGTGGGACAATTAAGACTGGGAGAAGAAAATTAATAAGAATTTAATAAAAAGCCGTTATCTGTAGAATTTTCGCTTTGTTGTCGTATCAGATTAAATAAAAAATATTTCCGTATGCTAAATTATTCTAGAAACATATTATTGAGTAGAATTTTCTTTTCATTCCATTTAAAATGTACGGAATAAATTGAGAACATTGGGTACTTAATAACAGTATTTTTAAAATGCTCGGTTTATAATTAAATTTTTTGTTACGTTGTGTACAAAAATATTTTTGGCCAGTAAAATTAACACATAAAACAATTACCTAGTAAAACGAGTCTTAAAGCGCTTTTTTAACACTAATTAAAAATATATTATTCGGATACTTCTATAGTATTCTCGTCTACCCGGGATTCATAAATAATACTTGTAAAATATATAAGTTATAAACTATAACAAACATAAATGATGTTGCATAAAGTATATATAAAATTTAAAAAATACAACCAGACGGACGGCCACGGTACAGAAAACGGAGGAAAAGCAGCGTAGTTGTAAGTTGAGGACAGTGTCAAGAAGCACCGCCTTCTCCATTTTAGCACGGAGCGGTCGCGGCCACGGAGTCCCAGTCGCCTTGTGTGACCGGAGAGACTTCACCCTTTACCCGTCCACAGAAATAACTCACAAGAACAATTTCGTTCGGCAAACTACCTCACATATTAGTCATCTCATAAATCCAGACATTTTTATTAAATCTGTTTCGTCTTTCACGTGGTTTTTGTCATATGGAATTGCTTGACGGCTCCGTGGCGCAGTAGCTTAGCAATGAGTTACAGCGCTAAGGGCCGCGGCTTAGAATCCCGGACGGAACAAGTATTTGTATGCCCTACAAGTAATTGTTCCGGGTCTGGGTGTTTGTCCTTGTGAAATTTATGTTTGTAAATTACACGTTACAGGAGAAAATCGTAGTGGGAAGGTAACGTTTTAAAAAATAAAATAAAAAGAAGGAAGGTTTATCGACCAAAAACATCTACTTAATATTTTCTTATGCTCACGATATTAACCATTCAAAAAAGAAAACACTCAGAGTTTATGATTTACTAAATGAATAGATTGGTTTTAAACATCCGTTCACTTCAATCACTTTTGTCAGTATTGTTTCTTACAATCTTCATGCAAGTACGTAGATATGTATGTGATGTAAAGTAAATGTGGAAAGTGAGTGGGAGTAGGAGAGAATGTTTTAGGGCAAGGATGTGTTCGCCGTGTTGAACCTCGGAATCTTAGTTGCTCGCATGCTATGAAATTCACGGCGAACGCTGACCCACTGAGCTACCATGACTCTATTTACATCTGATCGTAAGCAACTCCGTGCCTTAATATTGCGTACGACCCACCACCATTTCCATGCGTAAGTTAAAACGAACAATAAATACCTATGCATGCAAAAAATGTACATAAATACTGTATAATATATCCTGCTCAGACAGTAAGCAGACAACATTGTTACGGTAATCAATATCGCACGGATGAACATACATATTATATTATCATAGTATTTTAAATTTAATGGATTACACTTAAAGTAAACATAATATCTTGCATATGAATTGACTATTTCTTATATTAATAAAAAATAACTTATAGCTAGCTACAGATAGAACTAATTTTATAACATATAGCTTTTTTATAGAATAATGGTTTCAGACGAGCACACAGTCCGCCTGGTGGTAAGTGGATGCTGTGGCCCATAGACCTCTATATTTAACTTCGATTAAGAATCAAAAAGCATATGCACTGTCACCGATAAGGACTAAGATGAAGTACCTCTTTCCAGTAAAAAGGGTCTTCAGTTCGCTACATTCACCATACGAAACACAGCAGTATTAAACTGCTATTTTACGCTGGTGTTCTGTGAGAGCGTGGTTCTACTCCGGTTGAGCCAACCCACGTGTTACAGGTGCTACAACCATAACATAGCTTTGCTATTAAAATTGATATAGTTAACATTTCAGTAACTATTACTAAATTAAAATGCAGCTAAAATTTTTACAACATAAATTTTTACGGACCATTGAGGTGGTAATCCCTTGGATTTAATTTGTACAGTAAGTTGAATGTTTATAGCATTAACAAATTGAGAGAATCCATAATGGTATTTGTAAATGACAAGTTACACGATAGGGTGTTACAAGTATTATTTGTACGTCAATTTATTGTTTCTATTATGTATGATAAAAATCAAATTTCTATTTGGTTATTGCACAAACACAAAACAATGTTTTAAATCATTTATTCACAAATCATTACGGCCTATCAAAAGTCCAATGCGAAACTAGGGCAACCCCCATAGATTGCTTAATAGAGGGAATATTTAGTTAGTTCACACTCCGCAGCTTTTGTTATTATAAGAAAGATGCTGCAGCAGCCCATCTCCTGTTTTATTTCTCTCTCTCGCCTTTTACGACACCCAAAAGATGATATAGAGTAGTGGGAAATGACTCAAGACGTTGTACGATATATTTTTTTAATTTTTGTTGTATAAGTATACAGGCCAAGAAGAAACTACATGCTAAAGAAAACAGGTGAAAAAAAAAAGAAAACAAAAGCTAAACGACGAACGCCACTCAGTTGCGTGCATATCTACCTACTTCATATTTTAACATCGTTCTCAAATAACACGGATTGAACATTGAACGTATAATTTTGTAAAAGACGCGTATAATAAAACACAATGTGCTCGAAGTCGTATCACACACAACAAGTCCTAACATACAATACCGGTATTAAATAACAGTGTGCTACTACCGTATTTCGTTTGATCAGAGACTACAACCGGGGATACATTTAATGGGAACAAGTTCTTCTGTTTCAGCGCTCAGGTTTACTAAAGCATATAAATAAAATATTAAATCTTCTAGAAAAATTTAAATATTAAAAAGAAAATTGTACAATACATTTCTCAACGAGGCTATTTATTTCTGCTAAATGACCGTGATTTTGGTACAGCAAAACTTGCTTTAAAGAAACATGATCGCATATACAGCCCAGAAGAATATGCAAGTATTGTGGCAGGAACATTAGAAAAATTCTTCGTAGAAATGATCAAGACTGCAAAGGTAATTGATTTTAAAAACTTGCTGCCAACATACTACAAAAAAGATACCGTTTCAATTGGAACCCTAGGTAAAGAAGCCAAAACAAACAGCATTTAGAAATATCCAGTTATATGCAAATTAGTTTTGATATAAATCAAAAAGGAGTTCTTATTGTCAAGCACTTTATAATGGTTTAGAAACTCAGACTTTCCGCTTGGCAAAATCTGGAACTCCTCCAATGTTTCCAAACCGAAGAATGTATGCCGGTGATACAGTTCCAATAAATAAACGTTATTAAGTGGTAGAGCCATGCTGCAGCTATATTGTGGTTGCAGCACGAATGGGTCCGCTCAACCCGGGGTGGGACCACGCTCTCACAGTATATCAGCGTAAAATAGCAGATTAATGCTGCTGTGTTTCGTACGGTTAACGTAGAGAACTGAAGACCCTTTTTACTGGAAACGAGGCATTTCGTCTCAGTCCTTAGGGCTGGCATATATGCATTTAATTTGGTTCTTAATTGAAGATAAACGTAGATGTCTATGAGTCACAGCATCCACTTACGGTCAGGTGGACTCTATGCTCGTCACCCTTATTCTATAAAATAAAAATAAAGAAAAAAATGATGAAAAAAAATGTAACTAAAGTATATACCCGAGCAACATATTAATTTTTATTAAAAAAATATTGCTGGACCATCCACCACAGAAGAAGACATTGAAAACCTTGACATTGAGTCATTTTTAAGCATAGTTTTAATTTAAGTTTAAGAATAAACATTGTTTTGATTCTATAGCTTTTGTTCTTTTATTGCAAAAAAGTCATTCGTTCCATATTTTAATTAAATTATATTTTAGAAAGTGAATAAGTCCATATTTGGCTGCGGAAAAGGCATAAGTCCAAAAATAGAAATCTTAAATAACTAAGAAACTATAAATTATTTTTATGCACTTTTAGAACCATTTTAAGTAGAAAAGTAAATAATATCTAATGTGTAAACACTAGTCCATCAACATCAGTAAATTATAAAATAAAAAGTTTTTACTTAATTCCCTAAAGTTAATTTAAATGAACTTAGGCCCTTTCTGCAATATGCGATTCATTTAATCTTAATCGAGGTGGATAATTGGTGTCTATTCTTGGTATCTATAAGTATCCACATGCGGTTGGAATGTGTGTCACCCTAGCTGTTGTAAAAAGCTGAATTCCCTGATTTATTTTTCTATATAAAAAGTACTTGAAATTTAGTAAATATTTTTGAACTGATGAAGAATGTTTTTATCACCGAAAATAATATTATTGCATTAGCAACGATTAGTAGCACAGTAGTGTTACACTCTCTAAAAATAAGCAAGTCAAAGTAAAATTTATTACATTCTTCACCATTAGTTTACCGTTAATAGGCATAAACATAAAACCACAATTTAGATTACATCGACAACTCAACTTTTCACCTAATTACTTTGCTGTATAGGGAAAGCAGTATAAAAATAGGTCATATATTGGCGACAGAGCGAGAAGGAAAATAGTGCAACAAATTGTGGTATTGCTCTGCCTCGCTCTACCGCCGGAAATCAATAATGGCATCTGGCCACGTGGAGCTATGTAGTATAGCCTGTTCCATTTACACTGGCCAAAGGTGAAAAGCCGATGACTTGGACAACGTTCCATTATGATGAAATTCAATTTGTATGCCTTACTTGACGATTTAATTGCATTTTGATGGCAATAATGCCTAATAATACAATATTAAACAACTGAGCATAATTAGAAGTATCCCTGTACAAAGGATGTTTAACTTTTTTAACCTCTACATTTTACGCTCTTTAAACTATTTAAGTTATATATAATTTAATAATTTACTTCAAAGAACCTGGAAATATTTTTGACGAAATCTTACTAACTTTAAGTTGCAATTAAGCCACTAGAGCCATCTTTATTAGTTTATCATGAAAGAGGAAATCAAAGTTTTCTGTGACATGGACGTCTTTACAATAAGTTTCGTTCTAGTTATATATTGACAAATAGAGGGCAGTGGTTTAAAGTGAGAAGGTATTCTTTCTACATTTACTTTCCACTTTCCACCACTATGTGGCGCTAGTAAGTCTTGATAACCCGAAAAAGTTTACTAGATACTTAATAGAGGGCGTCTGCAGTGGTAAACCTTAGACTACAATATAACACCAAAAAGTTATTATCATTTACTTCTATACTTTTTACACAGAGGGCAGTTCGGTGTTAGGTAAATTGGACTAGTGCACATATAGCCATAGTTTAGAATGGCCTTTTAAAACAATAAGAACCCCGCTGAGAAGGAATTACAGTGGAGCTTCTGAAAGGGGTAGGAAAACCGGTGTGTAAAGCTTCAAAAGTTGCTTAATTCTGCCCTCTATTGTAGCGTTCTCCGGCGGCACGGAGCGGATGTCCGAACTACAGACCGATTACCCTTCTAAGTATCATCTACGTTCTATTATCGAGTCATTCATAATCGTCTTACTCGTAGACTAAACAATTTCCAGCCTCGGTGTTCTTCACATCATCGTAATGAACTAACTAGTTAGATTTGCAAGGGCACTAAAACTTTCGACGGAAAGAAAATACAGCTGTCAAGGGAAGAGTTTATTTCATTTAAATTGGCTATTTCTTGCTACGGTTTTTTGTATTTTTTCACTGGTTTTTGGCTATTTGTTACACAGTTTTGTGGTGATATAATTTGGTGATAATCCGGGTAAGATCCCTAATGACCTTGATGTTTTTTTTAATTTAAAGTACTAATGTACAAAGTGGTCGGCGTGGTGGTGATGAAGAAAAAAATCATGAGCAAATATGCAAGTCTGACAAATAAGAAAAAAATCTAATACATTTGAAGTCCAGCCAACACGCATTGGGACAGCGCGGCGGACATTTCCTTACCCTGAAACTCTGTCATTTATAAGAAAAGTGTACCCAGCAGTGGAATGTATATATTAGGCTGTAACTTAAATTTTCTACGATTTTGTTCTTTCAATATGGGTTATAAATAATAATTGAAATTTTAATTTATTTAATTTTATGCACTTCCTATCCATGGTGGTGATTTTAATTATAGACTCATGGTCTTACGACAGAAAATTATCGATCATGGTACAAAAACTCACATGATATCCCCCAGCTTGAGACGTGTGTGTATGAGGGCGTATGTCTTGTGATCGGAGGCCGCGAG
>DWHP01005672.1:0-11796 GCA_018247895.1 Parnassius honrathi | reverse complement strand
ATCTCACTTCTGATCTCTGAAGGTAGTTACTAATAATTTATAAGGTATAGGGTTATTACATAAAAGGCTTTTAGAATAGAGTAGAATCATTTTTATTCAATATAGTACTACGACCACTGGTTTGAAGGAAACCTCTGTCCTGGGAAGAACCAGCAGGAAACCCAGCGGGACATTTCTTTTAAATAGAATTAATTCACAATTTATTACTTTTACACAACTATGAAATACACAGATCACAACTAATCAACTATTATTTGTCCTGAGACTAATTTAATAGCTGGGAATAATAATTTATTCGTTTTCACGAGTTAATTATCCAAAGAGTTGAGGATGAGCTAGTAGCGGGATACAACAAGTGTACCGAGCCACGCCAGAGCCAAGACTGTTTTAACGGCGGCCGCTCTGTTCGCTTTATACAATCGAGACAAGTAGCTACACGAGCGCTACTGCGTGTGCAACGTGCAGGTGTGCGGTGCACGTATTGTATACAATAATTCAGACCAGCCATAGAGGCGTTGCTGCACGTGCCACGGCGTAGGTGCCGGCATATATATTAAGTTTATTTGTTATTCGATAGTAGTAATAAATAAAGCCCTATCTTTATTATAATATCAACCTTTGCATCGATAATGCGTATCGACAGTTATTGCAGCCACGGCTGTACTAAACTTGTAAATGTAGTTACGTCACTTCATTACACTGTTATGACACTGAATATATCTATATGTGTGTGAAATTTTAAATGTGTTATTTTAATTTTTATGTGTGAGTTTCGTAGTGACAGACGATTCTTTTTGTGTGGGAGTCTGACAAAGTGGCGCTGATTGTTTGGTATAAAATATCAAATAATGATAGACAGTTTGGTATCGAAAAATAACGCTATGGCTTCTCCACTCTTATATTGCTCTATGGTTGTATGACCCTTGTTTTTATAGCATCAAAGTAGATGTGAAAAAGGATAAGAGTTTATATTTTATTCTTTAAAGGCATGCAGTTTTTAAAATTTTAAATCATAAATAATTAATAAATACTCGGAATGAAGAGTAATTTTATTTAAAGATATTTTATGGTAGAGCCACGCTGCAGCTATAGGTATTTTGGGTGTAGCACGAGTGGGTGGGCTCGACCGGGGAAGGGCCGCGCTCTGACAAAATACCAGCGTAAAATAGCAGCGTAATACTACTGTGTTTCGTATGTTGAGTGTTGAGATTCGGAGACCCTTTTTTACTGGAAACAAGGCATTCAATCTTAGTCCTTAGGGGTGATAACGCATCTGCGTTTTGATTCTTAATCCAGGATAAATGTAGATGTCTATGGGCCACAGCATCCACTTACCATCAGGTGAACTGTGTGTGTTCAGATTTGTTGATATTCAAGACATTAGACGTATTAAAAAATTGTCTTTCGAAACTTATTAGGAAACTTTTGTTTTTAAAGGAAATTTGAGAGTTAACTAAATTTTGAACTAACAATCTTATTTTTAAAGTAAATAACATATTTACCGACTCTCATAAAACTTTCGTTCGTAGTTACTTTTAAAAATCGATAATGGTCCTCCCCCAGTGAGTAGCGACGAATCGCACTAAACGTGACATGATTATATTATGTTCATCGGATGACAAATAAATTGAAAACAAATCATTTTACGAAATAACAACAACAACAGATATTTTAATCATACTTTATAAATAATAAAATTTAATTGAAATTTGTTTTTCTATACAAGTATCTTTACATGCTTGACGGTGATGGAAAACATCGTGAGGAAACCTGCATATCAGAGAAATAAAAAAAGTCGCACACATGTAAAATCTGCATTGGGGTAGCATGGTGGACGACCGTAAACCCTAAGAGATTAAAAAGGCCTATAGTTGTGGGATTTATATGATCTGTACTTTTACTTCACTACTTTTTTATAATAGTACAAATTAAATTGGCTCCATAGACTCACCGTATGTTTTAACAGGTCGTCGCTCCATCTGGTGGAGCGTCCCTCAAAACTACAATTGTTAAGTAGGCCTTGGCTGAACACTAGAGAGATAGGTCATATTTTATCATTATTTTCATATTTTTTAGATTTTCTTGCTGTGTTTTGTATAGTAAGTATATATAAAACCGGAGGTCGTTTTGCTTGTTATGAGGCATCCCGTTTTAGTCCTCTACTCATCAGCATTTTGTTTCTTAATCGATTATAGGTGTAAGATATCAATGGGCCACATCATCTACTTACCATCAGGTGAACAATGAGATAGTTCGTTAACCATAATCTATAAAAAAAGATTGTCTCGGACTAGGATGGTTAGCTTCATACTTTCGTCAGCGTAAAATAGCAGCTTATTGTTGCTGTGTTTAGTTTTGTGAGTGTAGGGAACCGGAGACAGGAAGCTTGGCCCTCAGAAGTGACAAGGCATCTACATATAGGCATATTAGCTTTCAACTGAACCTCTAGTTTTTTTCTTTAATATTTATATATAACTTCACCCACGCTTTTATATTATCTGAGAAAATAAATAAAGTGGTGCAAAAATCGTTTTCTTAATTATCGGAAAATGGATATAACAAAACTAGTAAAATTTTTAAGGTTTGTAGTAATATAGTATACTGAATTTTGTTTGACAATAATCTGTAACAAAGGATTTTAAATGTAATAAACTTGTTCCTTGAAATGTTCTTGCTTATGTTAGTGTCAGCGTATAAAGGAAACTGAACGTAATGATGATGAGTTATCACTGGAAATAACGTTTTAAACTGATTACAAAGTACAACCTTTCCACATTCGCTTCGAGGTATGTTCTTACTAAAAATATTTCAATATTATCGATTTTATATGATGTTATTTTAAGTTATACTGTAATCCATTATAAGCAGTAGCAATCTAAGTGTAAAAAAATGTCTTATCCACAGGAGGCAACAACATGAAAACCGCATTATGAAAGTGTTACAACGACCTTGATCGAAACTTTAGGCCTATATATTCTTGATACAATTTAAAGTTGACACACGAGCACACATTCCATATGATATTATGTGGACTCTGTCGTCTATAGGATGCTATATATTTATTCTCAATTAATAATAAAAATACAGATGCGATGTCAATGCTGAAGACCAAGAAAGAATAACTTGTTACCCGTAAAAAGGGTCTGAGGTTCTAGTCACTTACCATACGGAACACATTCGGTGAGCCTTCCTGACCTTCCATCACTTCTTGACGATACTTCACTTTTGAAGATAACAGTAATCGGTATAAAAAGTAACTAGGTGTATATTAATCAATATCGTTTGAAATATTAAGTTTATCAGGCAATACTTACGGATAGCTCTTCCCACACAAATAATTTTGCAGTTTTTAGAGACAATACTGCGATCTTTTTATACAGTGTTCAGAAAAATCATAGTTCTTGTAATTATCGTGTTTACGCTCGTTCATAACGCTAGTCTCGAGCGGGGAACCGGTTTGATAGCGGGTTGCGCGGGGAGGGATTCGCTTTGCGCCTGCGGCAGCGAGTCATTCTGGATGAAGCTGCCCACGCGGCTGCCGCATCGATGAGTTAAGTTGAAATCGTTAGACCGTGCTTGACTGCCTCCGATTGTGTTGTCTTATTTGTTAGTATGCATGACAACGAGGCCTTCTTTGTGTTGAGTGATTAATTTAACTTCACTTGCTATTAATTTGTGTCGACGAGATGCTTCAGCGGCATTTTGATATCGCACTAAATAATTTGAGTGAGTCTGGAACAATCTCTTGTGCGCGACGACCCCCCTGTCAGTCAAATTGTGAGGTCGCGAGTTACGTAAGGAATTGCTACGTCGCATTAAGACGGCCTCCATTGTGTTGTCTTATTTTCGTTCATATACGTGATAACAAGGCCTTTGTTTTGAGTTTGAGTGACTATTTTAAATTCGATTGCCACTAATTTGCATCGACGCGTGGCTTGTGTAGCATTTTGATATAGTACGAAATGATTTTGCGTTGTCGATTGAACGCTAAACTTTGTGACCTAGAAAGGAGATCGCGTTACTCTTAGATTATAGTTTTATGCTAAGTGCTAAGTGACGTTAGACTGGACTTTGGATAACAGAAGCGGCGCCCGGGAGTGAGTGCATCCTTTTAAACAGGGCAACGACAGTGGGTGTGGCCGCTTACATCAGTGACGTCAGATCATATGACACACATTCTAACACTACACACACTACCTTTACTTACCCCCTGACGTCGCCTTGTGGTCGACCCTACTCCGGAACTAGGTAAGTTTTGTTTGCTTGCACAGCCACTATATAATAGTTATCCATAGGCCACATTGGGCCCTCCCCTCGGGTTGCTCGTCGAGTTAGGATACTGATGGGCCCTATCTTTCGACCTTTGTCGGGGCAACTGAGGGCCGTACTACCAACTGATAGTGCCTACTGCAGTCCTTGGAAACCTGTAGCCAGTTTCAAACAAAGAAGCGTTGCATGCAGTGCTATTTGGCACCAGAAATAGTAAGAGCACGGTACTTTAGTAATAGGATTTATAGTTTTTCTTAACAAAATACTTTGTGAACAACAAAACAAGAGTTTCTTGATGGTAGGACTCCTGTTAGCCTGCGAGTCCATATGCGAAGGTACCATCTCTTACCTGTTTCTGCCGCAAAATGACAGTACCTATAGTTAGTTTAGTTAGTTAATTTACGACGGACTATTTCCCGCAATTCCACCACTAAGCGTGTATTTTGCGTATGGGCAGTAATAATGTGATTATTCGAGCCGCGAAATCTCCCCGAAGAAGTTCAACAGTCCTTTGATGTTGCAAGCAAATTCGGGGAGCGATCTCGGCGTGCCGATATGTTAAGCCCCGTATGCAGCGACCTCCGGACAAGTCAGCAACGCGTGGGCCGGTATTTCTTCCTCCCCCGTACATGTATACAATATCTATACTGCTGTGTTCCGGTGTGAAGGGTAAAGAGATTCAGAATAATGACAGGCTGTGAGGCATGCGTCTTACTCCTCAGAGCGGACAACATATTGGTAACCTTCTTCGTTTGAAGTTGGCAACAGATGTCCGTGTACTGGAGGCGCCACTTGCCATCAGGTGGACTTTAACTACGTTTGTCTCTTCAGCTTTATAAAAATGTGAGTAAATATTCTGATTTTTTTTTAATTCTAAAGCCTTGTACGGACTAAGCGTACAATGTATGCGTAATCTAGGCATGTTGAATAAAGGTACAGGTGAATACGATACCTTTATGCATTGCGGGATTATGAACGCGTGGTGACAAGCCGCAAGTCGGCCAAGCGATAGTATCCATGTCTCGAAACACAGCTGTCGTGTGCACCATCACTGCGGCACTTCTCATTGTGCAACCAATAGCTGACTGGAGATGACTCCTCACGAGTTGACACGCGTGCTCAAATTGTATACGCGTTGTTGCAGGTACGGACTAAGCATTCCCGTGTACGCGTAACCGACTACGCGTACATTGGAACGCTTATTCCGTACAAAGCTTAAGTGTATTCGGTAACTATCACCATAGTTGTAGGTGTAATTAAGTTTTTTAACAATTAATTTTGAAGATGTATTGAATTATATTGGCCACTAACCTAAGCGTTATAAAAAAACAGACATTTTATTTTCGCAAATGCAGAAATAAAGCAAAAAGCTCACAAGTTGCTTTTAATGAAACTCTCAGCACGTTACGACTTGTGTTAAGCTACGCTAAGCTTTACATACGGTAGTTACTTATATTGATCGCTGTAATTAAGGCGATTACAACCTCACCAGCATGCGTTTGCATTCCTATAAAATCAAAGTTTTAGTTACTTATATAAACTAGTAATAATGTTTAATTTTGCTGAGCATGTAATAAATAATACAAACAGTCGCAGATGTCTGAGCGTATTTTAATGTTAGGAGACAAGACGACGTGAAATTACACTCACAGACAAACCGTATTAATGATTCCATTCATATACCAATATACAAAATTGGGGCATCGTGGCGATGACCTTAAACTCTCCATGAAATTAGAGGAGGCCTGTGGCCAGCTGTGGGACGTATGTATTTTACTACTTTAACTTTTACGACTACATTGAATGGAATCACTTTCTTGTTCTCGAAAATAATGGAGACCATTATTAACTGCCAGCTCATGTGGTACCTTTAGGAGCACCAGCTGATTAGTGACTGCCAGTACGGTTTACGTCGGGGTCGCTCAGCTGAAGATTTTCCTGCGTACCTAACAAACCGATGGACGCAGGCGGTCGAGTCCAAGGGGAAGCTTTGGCGGTTAATTTGGACATAACGAAGGCCTTCGATCAGGTCTGTCACAAAGCGTTTCTTGCGAAGCTCGCTTCCTATGGGCTTCCCGGGAAATTGTGCAATTAGATTACTAGTTTCCATGCTAGTCGGAGTATCAAGGTCGTAGTCGACGGTGCATGCTCTGATTACAAGCTTATTTACGCTGGTGTTCCACAGAGCTGCGTGCTATTACCAACGCTGTTTCTTCTATATATCAATGATAAGCTGCAAAGCGGTAACATTCATTGCTATACGGATGACAGTACTGGTGATGCTTTATACACCAGCGGTGCCAATATTTCTCGGGAAATCTTCGCCGAATACGGGGACAAACTTGTGTCTGAAGTCGAGACTTTGTTGAAAAAATTGTGTTGTTGTAGTCTGGTGACTAAATCTAGTCCAGTTCTATTCCCAGAAGACGCAAGTTCAGTTTTCTTCAGTTTTAGGGTACTCCCCTTGTTGCCTGAGCAAGTATCGGAATTTAACATATCGAGTGACGTGCATTTCGTTGTCGCTTAGAAGAGAAGGCCAAATTGGCCTCTAAAAAGCTTTTCGTGTTCAGTAGGACATTCGTGCCTGCACAACGCCTGTAACTCTACAAGACGCAGGTTTGGCGCCACATAAAATACTATTCCCGTCTCTGGAGCAGGGCTTATCGGTGCCAGCTCCTTCCATTTGATTCCAGAGCAGTTTTAATTGAACCGAACTCGTTCCGTTCGGCTTGACTCACTGGCACTGCGAAGCGATGTTACATTTTTTTTGCATATTCTATCGTATCTACCACGAGGAGTGCTCGGAGGAATTATTCGGACTAATTTCAGCCACTCAATTTCGCCATCGCACCTCGCGATAAAACTAGGGATACCATCTATACTATCCGGATGATTGGCGATCCACCTTTGTGCAATTTACAGGAAGTTTTCGTCTTCTGAAATCGACTACTACCAGCGATTTTTACGGACCGATATGAATTAGGGACCTTCAAGCAAGGAGCCTATTCCTTTTTAAAAGGCCGGCAACGCATCTGTAATACCCTTGGTGTTGCATTTGTTCATGAGCGGCGGTAGTTACGTTTCAGTTACGTTCAGGTGAGCCGCATGCTGGTTTGCCCCCTCTCATATTAGAAAAAACGATACAGGGAGGTAGTCGACTCCTCATAAATTTTTAAGTAGCCTCCCGTTCTATATTTCCTGACGTCGCTAAAGCGATTAAAAGAAATACGCTCTTTGATTTCTTTTATCGCTTTCCGATGTTCGTAGCGAACGAAAGCACTCCCACGGGATAAAATGATCTGTCTTGATAACTACCGTTGCGGGAACCTGTGTCACGGTACGTGACAAATGTCCCCCACAGTTAAATTCCCCCTTACCTTTCAATTTGTTATTCAGCGCGTGCCTGGGACATTAGTTCGGGAGCGCTGGTAAAATTGAATAATGCGGTGTAGCGATTATTGTTGATATATGACAATGCGGTGAAAGCTTATTGTATACAATAAAATCTCCGAAAACGTACAAAATTTGACTTCCGCCGAGTTTATTAACTTTATTAAACAAGTACTGTATAAAGAGGATTTCCAATAATTAGGGGTTATAAATATAATATGGGTTATTAACAACTGGGAATGAAATAATAGCTATCAAGCTATTTTTAATGTGTTTTGTATTGTTAATTACTGTTTAATATATTATTGTAGGAGTAAGGTGACATACGAGCCATGCATTCTTCCTGATGGTAAGTGAATGCGTTGTCGTTCTTAGGGACTAAAATCGAATGCTTCGTTACGAGTAAACAGGGCCTCAGGTTCTCTACACTCACCACGCGAAGCACAGCAATGTGATATTCTGTGAGAACGTAGTCTTTTAGTTCTCCGTCGACCCATTTGTATTACAACGATTAAATATATGCACCATGACTCTAACACGTTAAATGGTTGTAAACTATTTCCTTGCTGGATTTCTTGCTAGTTCTTTCCAGGACAATGGGAATTTTTTTTATAGGATAAAGGTGACAAACGAGCATACACTCCACCTGATGTTAAGTGGTTGCTGTGCCCATAGACATCTACATCTATCCCCGATTACGAATCAAAATGCAGATGCGTTTTCAGCCGTGAGGATATAGATGGAATGGCTCGTTTCCAGTAAAAAGAGATCTCCTGTTCTCTACACTTACCACACGTAACACAATAGAGTTAAGCTGCTATTTTACTCTGGTATTCTGTGAGAGCGTGGTCCTACCCCGGTCAAGCCTACCCTTTGGTGCTACAACATGAGTTACCTACAATAAGTAATTATAATCTATATCAAGTTTCAATTTCTATTTCTATAGTGTTTAATCTTCTTTTTGGGTTCCGTAGCTAAATGGTAAAAAACGGAACCCTTACGGATTCGTCATGTCTGTCTGTCTGTCTGTTCGTCCGTATGTTACAGCCACTTTTTTCTGAAACTATAGGAATTATGCTGGTAAAACTTGGTGAGTAGATGTATTCTGTGAACCGCATTAAGATTCAAAATGGAAAAACGGTTGGTTTTTGGGGGTTCCCCATACTTAGAACTGAAACTCAAAAATTTTTTTCATCAAACCCATACCTGTGGGGTATCTATGGATAGGTCTTTAAAAATGATATTGGGGTTTTTCATATCATATTTTGCTAAACTGAATAGTTTGCGCGAGAGACACCTCAAAGGTGGTAAAATGTATGTCCCCCCTACTTCGTAACTTCTGAAATAAAAGAATGATAAAACTAAAAAAAATATATGCTGTACATCACCGCGTAAAATTCTACTGAACATTGGTCTGAACGAGATCTAGTAAGTAGTTTTTTTAACACGTCATAAAACGTAAACCGTAATTTACCTCTTGATAATATTTTTGGAAATATTTCTTGTCACTGAAATATATATTAGCTTGTTTAGCTGTCACGAGCCTATATTAGCTCGCATATAGTTAGATCTAAATCCCATCATTTAGGTAATTATAATGTTTACTTATCAATAACTTAACTAAAAGAACTTTTATATTATGTTAGTTGCTGCTATGGAACCCTTCATGGGCGAGTTCGATTCACACTTGGCTGCATTTTAGTGTACAAACGAGCAATTGTGAAAAGAGTTAGAAAACTAATTGTTCTTCCTCTCTTTTTGTAATTGTTTACGACAAAGTTTAACGGTTTTTTGCGCCCAAAGCAAAGAAGGGCAACCCTCCGGTAACGCAGGAGGGAGGTGGAGACTTTTACCCACTAAACTCCACTTTTTGGGATTAGCTTACCGATCCATGAAAAGTCCATTGTTAAACTCAGGCCGCCCCTATACGTTGTCTCATTTTTTATGGAAGAGGGGCCTTCCGCGAACCGGCTTCGATCTCCGCTGGTACCGATGAAATTGTTAATTACAATTTTCAGTACTGATTTACCACGTGCTAGGCGGTGAAGAAAAACATCGTGAGAAAACTTGCAAGTTTAGGAAATAAGAAAAAAAATTCAAAGACGTGTGAAATTCCGTCAACATGCATTGGGCAGCGCGGCGGACACTTCTTTGCCCTAATGCCCTCAGAAATGAGGGGAGGCCTATGCCCAGCCTAGGGATATTTTTTAACTGAGCCCTATGGAAGCCAGTTTTTTCATTATTTCAGATAGATATTTCATTTGTATTTACATGTATACATGATATATACAATACGTAACAAAAACCCTGTGGTTCCCGTTAACTGCGTTATTCGAATCAGTATTCAAGCGTATAGAAATAATTAAAAAAAAAACACATTTAAAAAGACTTAATTTTAATGAAAAAAAAATTAATTTGCGAATTGTATGTGGTTTTTGTTATCTCTGCATTGGCCGAGGAGTAAGATGATTGTCATAGACCGCATTACCGATACTCGTGTGAGTTAGAGGAAATAAAACCACATACAATTTGCAAATTAATTTTTTTTAAATGTGTTTTAAAAATAAATATTTCTATACGCTTGGATACTGATTCTGATAACACACTTAACGGGAACCACAGGGTTTGTGTTACATGTTGTATATACTTAGTTAAATAGCCGATTTTAGAAACCGGCTTTGAAGATAATTGTTAGAATCAGGCGTTACTTTGTGGAAGTCCATTATATTAAAAATGGCTCTTAGCGGTCAGCCGTCACAGAGCCTACTTCACCTAAAGATGCCTCGTGTATAGGCGAAACACGTGTCGCATTAGAGACGGTGGTGTGTCTTCTCTAGTGCAGTAACGTTGGGAGTAGTGGTGCTAGGATTAGGATAAAACGGGGCCAGACGCAATTAAGGGAAGGCTTTTTATACTATGTAAGATACATAATTTTATTTTATTACGCAGATCTTCACTAACTTTTTACATCTTTAAAATCGGCTTTTATCAAAAAGCATTTAACGCGCTTAGACAGATAAAGTCAGCAGTTGATCTCCAGCTCAAAATTGCACTTTAATTAGTTTATCGTGAAGGAATTTGCATCCGGGATGGAGATCTCGATGTTGGATCGTTTTAAATTAAAACTGTGCGCCTCGCTCGCTCCGAGTATGCTATTTAGAAATTTCACCTAACAGCTCTTTACTGGAATGGTCTTCATTAACCGAATGAACCAAATGTTTAAACGTTGTGGAGCTGCGCTGTGGCTATAATATGGTTGCGGCACGAATGGGTCGGCTCCACCGCGGCACGACCACGCTCTCATAGAAAAGCACCGTAAAATAACAGCTTAATGCTTCTGTGTTGCGTATAGTGAGTGTAGAGAACCGGAGACGACATATTCCATGTTAATCCTCAATGGTGACAACGTATCTGCGTTTTATTTCCTAATTGAAGATAAATGTAGATGTCTACGAGTCACGGCATCCACTTACTATAAGGTGGACTGTGTGCTCGTTCGTCAACCTTAATCGATAAAAAACAAGAATTTTCTACGTTTTATGACTCATTAAATTAACAAAGTGTATAACACCCTTCTCTAAAAATATGTAAACCAAAATTTCATCATATCTATTCCGTTATTTATGGATTTAAGCCACAGAGAACTGAATCAACGTGCTGCATCGTTGCCCCTTCAAATGCCTCGGGTTTATTTATCTCCACGTCGTGATCATGCACTTTTATATTATTATGCACTAGATAAGGCTTATTTTCTTCAAACCACACGTCACATAGGCTAACTAATGCATTTTATAAGTCATAGCGAATATTTTATATCTATCTTTTCTTTCTTTTCGTAAATTATTGCAATTATTTTTTGTTGTTTCATTAATGACAGGCGTATGTGGAACAAACTCCTGCAGTAAAGTTGAGTGCAGCTTCCCAACCCGGGATTGAAACATAAATGTAATAATGAACATATAATGAAACATAAACGTAAATGTATGGACTACTGAAATGTTGGTGCGAGAAGACCCACAAATCACATATACGGACATTGAAAAGATTGTAGGCATCAGTTCGGGGGACATTCATACCATCCTACATCAACATCTTGGAGTGAGGAAGCTTTGTTGTCGATGGATCCCTCGTTTGATT
>DWHP01005671.1:0-11796 GCA_018247895.1 Parnassius honrathi | reverse complement strand
AAATAGATAGGAATTATAATATGAAATTAAAATAAGAGGTGAATTCTTTGGACGCAAGAAACCAACAACAAGCGAGGGGGATAGTGAGATGGTGTTAAAACAATAACAAAAAAAAAAAAAAAAAAAAAAAAACTCACCCACAGTATAAACCATACAATGCCTAAACCTCCAAACATGTAAAACACATTTTCCCAACTGCCTTCGTGCATTATGAGACCAGAAATATACGATCCGGCAATGTTGCCAATTTGCGCGCCTCCGAACACTATAGCTCCCATACGAGCTCGTTCCTCTTTCGGAGACCATCTTGAAATCATAGTCATCAGCGCCGGCATTGTAGGACCCTGAAATTAATTCAGTTTTGCTTTACAATAAATTACCTATATTTAAACATTATTGTAGCACATTTTACATCAGCTTATGGAGTACAAGGCACGGAACTATTTTGTTATATATTTTGGATATTATAAATATGTATATATAAAGTGTATTTGATGGAAAGAAAGAAAATAGATAGATATATAAAGTAAAAAAGTAACTTTTTTAGTTTATACTTTACACCATTTTTACTGGTGACGAGACATTCTGTCTTAGCCCTCGAGGGTGGCTTCTTCCAATAGGTGGTATATGTGCTCAACACCCTTACTATAAAAAACATATATAAACACGCATGTCACCCAGAGGGGTAGGCAGAGACTACAGACTTCCATTTGGCACGATCCCGACACACGTCTCTCGCCTCCTCCACATTCATATACATACGTGATTGTCGATTAAGGGTACTCCTGATTTGGCCCATTTTCAATATATCGCCAATTAGGTCGATAAACTTTCGCCTAGGATGTCCCTTTCCGACTCTGCCATTCACTATAAAAAGTTATTTCAGAAATTATAAATGTATATGAGGTGTGTAAATTATAGTTATATGAGATATTATTATCTGGTTAAAAGAGATTCCTATACTGCCATTTATTTATAAACGAGGGATCTTTCAGTTCAAGCAATTTTCGCAAAAAAAAAATCAAATAGTCTTCTACCATTCTTTTTAGTTATTACAAGATATTTTTCGAAAATATTTTAATGTATATATTGTTAATATTGGCCTCACATTGAACACAGTGCACTTGATTGTAACTTGTTTGTTACCATTATCCATCAAAAATCCACTGCGCAACATAGGCTACCCCCAAGGAGTACCTATTTTTCTAACAGTCACGTCTTACGCAACTCACTTTACGATATGGTACTGGCGTAAACGAATCTGTCACACCGTGAGCATTAAGGTGAATTATTATGCCAATATTTTTTTAATTTTTATAACCTTAAATAAAAAGCAACAGTAAATTAATTAATGATTACTAACCTCCCCAAGGCCCTCAATAACTCTAAGTGTAAACAAAGCAGTTGCACCACCTATTTTGACAATACCAGGCGTTGCTATTGTACATAATGCAGTGGATAGTAAACCAAGAGCAAGCACCCATTTTCCACCAAAACGTTCTGCAAGAATCCCGCCAGGGATATGCGTTATGACATAACCATAATAGAATGCACTAAGAATCAATCCTTGTGTTGCTTCACTCCATTCAAATTTTACCACCTATCGAAGAAAGAAAAAAATGTTGAACAATATTATATAACAAAAAAATATTATACATCAGACCCCTTAATAAGAAGCTTGAGTTGTAATGTGTATAAATAAGTGCATATTATATATAGTTTTGTTAAAATATACAAGTCTTTAATTAAACTTAGTTCTATTCATCTAAGAAATAAACGTTTCCACAGTAAAGTTTGGGCAAACTATAACATTTACTACGCAGTGTGCTTCATAAAGAGATAAGGGATGATGATTGAGCGAACCATCGATATTGGGTCTTCCAAATCGTTATCGACCTGTACATGATATGAATAAAACCATGAAATTTAATTTTTCCACGCTTGACTGTCGTAAAAATTTATATTGGGCCTATGCAAGATGATAACCGTCATAATAAGCCTGTAAAAGTCCACCGCTAAACATAGAACTCCCCTATAGATATCCTTACAGTTAGAATATTTGCCATAGTGGCTAAGCTTGACATGCGGGTTGGCAAAAACAGTTATTTACGTGGTAGATCCACGCTGCAGCTAAATTATAATTGTAGCACGAATGGATTGGCTCGACCGGGGAAGGACCACGCTCTCACAGAATACCAGCGTAAAATAGCGGCGTAATACTGCTGTGATTAATATGATGAGTGTAGAGATCCGGAGACCCTTTTGACTTGAATCGAGGCATTCCATCTTAGTCCTCAGGGATGACAACGCATTTTAACCCTTAGTTGAGGAGAAATGTGGATGTCTATGGGCCAGAACATCCACTTACCATTAGGTGGACTGTGTGCTCGTTTGTCACCCAATGCTATAAAAAAGTTATTATTATTTTTAGGTGTTATCAGGAAAATGCTGCAGCTCATCACTTGTTTCAGTTTACCTGTATCGGTCCCTCCCGGCAACCACGATGATAATGCGGGATTTTAGATTTATAAACAAATTTTCGAAATCATTGCTTTGTAAGGAATACAGATGTATAAAAAATTCACCAATTAATAAAAAATATGTGTGCTTTAAAATGTTCCATTTTTTTAATACACTTTGTATATAAAATATAGAAATCGGTAGATTAATTCAATGTGTGTACTGTAGCAAAACATCAATGTTTTCATTTCGATGTTTATAGGATATCAATGTTTGGTTAGAAATTAGAACATTATATAATATTCTAATTTCCAACCAAACGTTAACTGATGTGCCTTTTCTTATTCGAAAGGTTGCGGGAACGCACTTTGCGACATTAGATATCGACTAGCGACAGCAGCTTAAAATACATTATTACAAAATACATTGAATAGGAGTTGCTACCTACTTTATAAATTTGTTGTACTTCGTAATTCTACTTAGGGATCGATACTGAATTATACGTGTACGTTTATAATGCTTATAAAGTAAAATAAACATTTACATCGTAACTCTATTTTATCGTTAATAAGTAAAATAAATCTTGAAAACCCTTCACAGACAAAATACGCACTTATTCGTAAGTTACGAAAACCAGCCACGGTAATACTATTTACATTATATCTCAACAGAAATGATTACTACAATAAAATGTCAACCGATGTGAAGTACTTGAGAAAGTGATAATTAATCGTGAGATTTCTTGTTTTTCGTAAAACAAAAAGACTGTCCTTACAATTTTAAAGATAATTTTGAAAGGTGTTATTGTTTTGTTACTTATTCAATGTAACAAATTATACCCTCATTTTTTGATACATTATTCACTATCACATTTTATCATTTGGATATAAATTAATGTATTTTGTTCTCGAAATGGCGCATAATATTTAAAAAGTCTATATGTTGTCGGCACAGTCATTGTACGCCGCAACTGCGACGTAAAAAATATCAATACTTGAATTTATTTCAAGTGATTGTATTTAAATGGGATTAAGATACGCAATGCTGTATAACTCTATACATCAATCATACCACTCATACTCGTACGTGTGGTTTATCTTACAGAATCTTGTTTTGTTAACAATAATAATCACTTCCGGAAGCCAGTTAGTTTTGCTCTGAATGTAATTTATTTCATTTAGGTACAAAAATACGTTATAAATTATAGTTCTTAGATTTTGAGTCATTTTCTTTTTATCCTCGTCCTTTTTAAAAATGTGTGCTAAATAATTAAGCGAACTAGAAATATTAGTCTTATAATACGAAATGTATCGACACATTAAAATAGTTGTTTATTTTTTTTTTCTGTACTTTGGCACAGACTGTCGTTAACAAAATAAAATTACATAATCCTAACATAAATTAACACAAAAAAGACAAAGAGTTCCAAAAAATTTCATATTTTTCTTACGTTATTAGACTCTTAAATCCAGTACTATTTACTAGCCATGCTGTACTTAAACATTAAGGCGCGCATAAATTACATGCCGTATCGTGGTTACTTACGAAAACATATGTATGACCAGCGTCAGCGGTATGACCCCTTCGCACCCGTACCGAAAATCCTAGACGGCGATGGGAAGCAGCATCAATGATGCCAGTCGTCCGTAACCACGATCACAATCGCCTGCGTAGCTTGGCGATCACGGTGAATTCTCTCTACCATTGGAGAGGCATCCATCAACGGACTGTTTTGGGGAATGGTGAGAGTGAGGGAGTTTACGTTTGTTGTAAGAAGGTACAAGAGGTACCTAGAGGTAGGAGAGAGGCTTACGTTTAATGCTGCAATATTTTCGGCATAACGGAGAATCTTGCTAAGCCATTTGAGGTACCATAGACCCCTATTTCCCCTTAAGTGGTATATTATCTAAGCCTTTTATTATTGATTATCTTCATGCTACCTCAAATAATTGCGCATAGTTTATTTAAAAAAATTGCTCTTATGTTTTCAGGAACGTGATTAAATAAAATTACTTAGAATAGTGAACAGATACTTACATCGTTGATTTGTCTGTTATACGTGTAGCTTTGAAGGACGGCTACGCTGCTGTTTGATACGACATTCAAATCCGGACAGGCACTTGGATCGAAGTGCGCATCACCTTCTACTGCCACTGTCTTCTTAACCATCTGTGTGATGGCTAAATTCAAACACACTCGCATCGTGTACGCATTGGCAATAGCGAATAATGCCATTATAGCCAAGACATACCGTTGGGGTATGAAAAATACTAAAAAAGAGAAACAAATTTAAATTTCTACCATGTATATTGCTGAACATAGGCATCCCCCCATAGGTTATATCACTTTATAGTAGCAATATTTATAATATATTCCTTATTTATTTAGTATTTATATGAAGTTTGTAAATCGTGAAGGAAGTGTGAAATATTTATACATGATAATTAGTACTAAAAGTACATTCCGTCCTCTCTTGCTCTCAGGCGTAATTATCCTCAGTGAAAAACAAGTTATCATATTATATATCAGAAATAAGAATGTATTGTGAGCCTACAAAATGATTTCCTTTAAGCCGAATTTACATTATGAGAATAGCTAAGCATGATTAAATTAATTTCATGAAACGAATTGCAGTACTTGTGAAACGTATTTCGTCAAAGGAAATGTGTTTTCACGACACGTTTATTTTGCATAACAGTATAGTTGAGATTATGGCCTAGTCAGTGTCACAGGTTTATTTTTCTGTCTAAAACGTTGTCCTTTACTGTTGATAATATATAAAATTAAAAAAGCTTGTCTCGAAAGAAAAGGCGTTGGGAGATTCGAGAAAGGGTGGCAGGAAAGCAACTGGATGCAACGCAGTTAATTTCTGAAGTGGCAGATAAAGATCCTGAGAGTTATAGAAACTACTTGCGTGACACTAAGTCTTGCGATTTTTTTTTGGTGAAATTAGTTGTATGATATTATTTTCGTTTAGACCCAAAAATTGCGCGTGGCAAGAAACTATCTCAGTTTCATGAAATCGAATTGCACATTGTAAAACTTAACGTCTGCACGTGAAATTATCGTGAAGTTAATGTCATGAAATTGGTTTTATACAACTAGTTTCGTGATGTAAATTAGGGTAAAATGTAATCTATACCTTGCACGAATTTAAAACATTTTAATGGAAATAAAAACTTTTCATTTTTAGTTTCAAAATTTAAAATTCAAAGGGAAAATAAGGCTGTTTATAGATATAGATAAATTATATTTTCGTAAGCTTACATTTTGACAGGGCGAGTCTCCATCCTGTGAGCATCTTGTCCTCGTACCTGAAATCAACAAAACCACACGTAACATTGTCCTTTTCACTTAGTACCATCGATATTTTTACTATTGTTTTACAGATTTTTGGTTTGCAACTGAATACTTTGTTTGCTAAAACAACAGTTATTGTGTGAAGTCTCGGAGACGACTATTTGATGTAAAAGTGATTCAGGAAAAAATGTTCTGATGATGTGTACCCAAGCGAATAAAGTTCGGTTTTAACCATCATATTGAAACATGCGATAATAGTCAGTTTTCCTTTATCTCTAAAGCTGAATTTTAATTACGGATACTAAAAATGACACTAACGGCTGCCTCCAATGAAGTATCACAGCCGGAAAACAAAAGGCGGAAAGGTCACCAATTGGATATAACCCTCGCCTGCACAGGCAAGGTTTTCGAAGATTCAACTTGATTTATTTTATTATTATTTTAAGTTTCATTGTTAAATAACCGTTTATAGTGTAAAATAATAAAAGTAAGTATTAAGTTTTAAAAAAATAATAAAAACATTTTTATTCCTCTGTATATTTGAATGCTCTCAAAATTGCTTTTAATCACATACTTCAATAATATTTTATTTAAAATGTACAGCATTTTATTTATTATACAAATGACAATCAATTATTTTCATCAAATCAAAAGCAATCGCGAATATGACTTTCCGTTATCTATAATTTATGGGTTCCATAATTTGCTCTCGTAGACAATGAACACTGTTGATCACTGCAAGAATATGTGCTTAATCTTTTTCTTTAGCCTTAACCTTAGCCATAGCGTTTTCTTGAAAGCGTGAGGTGACAACACATTCGTTGTAAGACTCCGGACATATTTGCGAAATATCCCAGCACACAAGATATAGCTTTACAGGACGACGATCAATTCGGTAAAAGTATAATAATATCACAAACACATTAAAGAATGAACAGTCTCCATCTTATTATCCGACATATCATATTATCGCAATATTCAACTTAGCCCATAGGATCAACAAGCTAAAGTAACAATGTACTGGAAATATAGCTCAAAAAACCCACAACAGATGGGGAGAGAATATTCTCAACCCCCAACTAAATGGACCGACGACTTGGTAAGCCATGCAGAAAGTTGATTAATGCGGGTGACTCAGGACCAAGTTTTATGGCGTTCCTTGTGGGACGACTCACGTTCAGCAGTAGACATATGAAGGTCTGTAATAGAATGGATGGAACAACATTTATCAATACAATCAATACTAATAGTATACATTCTGTGAATTTACTAACCCCTAGTTTTTAAGTTTTAAGTGTACTAACAAAATGGGTGTATTTACCTGAATAATGAAATAAATAAATAAATAATGTAAACTTTGCTAGAGCTTGTGAGACATTGCTTCGCGCGTATAGCTTAATCCTCTTTGTGTCTAATAGAATCATCAGCAAATATTATGACAATAAAATTTTTAAAAAGAAAATCGTAACCCTTCTTTTTTGATTCTCCGTAAGCAAATAAAAGTAACCTGTATTTTATATACAATTATTTACTGCCTGTACACCAAATTTCATAGAAATCCGTCCAGTACTTTTTGCGTGAATCGTGAACACATTATTATTCTACAGATGTACTCTATGCAATAAATTTATTATTAAGCTTTACAGTGATATTCTCACATCAATTCATTCCCGTATCAATCACAAACTTACATACATTATCGCAAATCCTTTGATTTAGTACGTTGCGAATTTATTGTAGCATTTACTATTTATGGTAGAGCCTTGCGACAGTTATATTATGGTTGTAGTACGAATGGATCAGCTCAACATGAATGCTGTTGTGTTTAGTATGGTGAGTTTGGGGAAACGGTAACGAAGTTATGTATATAAAAAACAATTTTTACAACGATGTATACATACATTTTATTTTAGTACATATACAAACACCGCTGCTATGAGGTGGAGATGGCACTTCTTCCAATCAATTCATCTTTTTTTTCTGTTTTTCCTTTCTTTTTTCTAACGTTACATATTAGGATTTTCTCCTGTATTATGGAGTCAGTTTACAAACATAAATTGCACAAGGATAAACATGCAGAACCGAAACAATTATTTGTAAGCCATATACATACTTGTTCCGTGAGGGATACGAACCCGTGGCCCCCAGCGAAGCCACTCATTGCTAAGCCACTGCGTCACGGAGCCGTCAAAAATCAACTCATATCTGGAGTGACTAAGCCTTCGTTACTCAATCTCCCGTCACGATAAGCATTTCCAGCTTAGTTGAAATGTTTTACGAGAACATTGTTATTGTTGATAGCGTTGCTAGTATAAATTTGAAAAAAAAATAAATCCAAACGTGCTTTTATAAGAGTAATTTACAGACTAAAGGAAAGCTCCGGTTTTAATTATGTATAGGTATAATCAATATTGCTGAAATTATTTATTATTGTTATCTTATCCTATTTAATACCATCAAAGGGAGCAATACGCTTACTTATTATCAATCAATTCAAAACTAATCCGGTAGTAATGCGTGGATTTATTTATTATATTTTATTTATGATACGATATTTTATTTTACAAATTAAAGTAGCACACAGTCTACCTAATGGTAAATGGTTGCTTTGGCCTATAGACATCTACATCTATTCTCGATTAGGAACAAAATGCAGATGCGTTGTCACCCGGAAGACCAAGATGGAACACCTCGTTTCCAGAAAAAGGGTCACCGGTTCTCTATCCTTACCACGCGAAACATAGCAACATTGAGCTGCTATTTTACGCTGGTATTCCCTACCACGTAACAATATGTTATCAATGTGTTTACATCGGTTATCGGAAGTGTAACATGTTGTTATGTTAGCAATACAAGTAAGATTATCATGAATGAACTTTTCATAATATCAATCTACAGCATTGCACTAGCTGGCATGACATTGATCTTCTCACCTAAGGACCAACAGCCACAAAAACATCAATTCCTATTTTCTAAATGATGGTAACTCTTAATGGACGCGAGTTTTATTAAACTATTTGGTGGGACTGGTATTAAGTATATGGGTCGGTCTGGATAGGCGGTGACAACCTTGTTCCTAAAGAGTATCGATAGCGAGTATAATTATTAATTACTTAATTACAGTATGTGAGGCATACCATTTTAGTTCTCAGAGGTGACAAAACGTGTGTAGATTCTTTGTTTGAAGTTAGTAGCAAGTGCGCGTAGTGAGCGTGTGTGTGTTCATTTGAGAGTTTGTTGCTCACGTTCGTTTTATATAAAAACAACTGAATATTAATTTATATTAATATTAATATTAATTTGCGTCTAACCTTTTCCGCAGATCTAACAAAATAAATTTGCAATCTTACCATTAATTACAACCTAATAAAGTCCACTGTCGAACGTGGTCCTTGGACATAGATTGCCTTATAAAGGGTACATTGGACACAGTTGCTCTGATTGACAAGCTGGTACGCAACCGGAGTTTTTTATTACATTGAGTTCTTGTCTGTCGCCTCTTACGACAGTAGATTCTCTTAGGCCAACACTACATGCACTAATAACTTATTAGAACTAAGTATTTTTTTATTGGAGAAGGGTGTCAAACGAGCACACAGTCCACCTGATGGTAAGTGGTTGCTGTGGCCCATGGACATCTACATGTATCTTCAATTGCGAATCAACATGCAAATGTGTTGTCACCCCTGAGGACTGAGATGGAATGCCTCGTTTCCAGCTTCTCCGGTTCTCTGCACTCACCATACGAAACAGCAGCATTAAGCTGTTAATTTACGCTGGTATTCTGTGAGAGCGTGGTCCTTCCCTAATCGAGCCGACCCATTCGTGCTACAACTATACTATCAATATAGCAGCTGTATGGCTCTACCACGTAAAAAAGTAAAAAACACAGTTATGAAAATAAATAAGAGTAACAACAGATTATTAAGGAAACATTGGATTTTGTACCAAAGTATTTTATGATTGCTTTTGTTTAGTCATGTATATGGGGTACTAGATATTCTTACACATCCGCTACGCGGTATCATACCCGTATCATGGTATGGTGTCGCAAAAGACGACAGAGGGAAACGAACCAGGAGCCAGGCAGCATCGACTTTCTTATAACGAACGTGGCAACTATGGCAAATATCTTTCATGAAGTAGACCCATAGTAGACCCAGAGTAGACACATGTTTAGCAGTAGACTTTAATAGGCTGTAACCGTAATCATGTATAATTGTTTTCGTTCAATAATGGCGCCGCAAATAAGAATATGGTCGTGGCACAACTCAATTTTTTACTAGATTCTGAAGTGCCCGCTGGATTATAATAATCGATCACATATCAATAATTATTTGTTACATACAATCCAACATAAAATACATGTATAATAATTATATGGATTTCATACGTGTTGATCCTAAGAATGTTTTGAGTTCTTTATATATGCCCACCACTCTAGGCCCAGTATGAGATTAGTATGCATTAGTAATGCAGCTCCTCATCAATAGATCGTGAAATAAGGGTTTAATGATTTTGAATGAATTTTCTGTCATCATTGTATCTTCAGAAACACGACCATTAATATGCAAGGTGACTGAGTGGAACTAAGGTCGGCGCTTAAGGAAACACTTAATATTTCCGTAACATAGATGAATTATTCTTAATTTGTAATTTATCCTAATAATTTTCATTATTTATTTTGAAAAGTTTTAGAATCATATTGTTTATAAGAGTGTAGCGTATTAAGACTATTCTTTCATAGATTATTTTTATAGGACAACGGTAACAAAAGAGCATACAGTCCACCTGTTGGTAAGTGGATCCTGTGGCCCATAGACATCTACATTAAACCTCGATCAAGAATCAAAATTCAGATGCGTTGTCACCCTTTAGGACTAATATGGAATGCATAGATTCCAGAAAAATGGGTCTCCGGTTCTCTACTCATACCATGCGAAACACAGCAGCATTAAGCTACTATTTTACGCTGGTATTCTGTGAGAGCGTGGTCCTTACCCGTTTGAGCCGACTAATTCATGCTTCAACCATAATATAGCTGCAGAGTGGCTCTACCACGTATAAAAACTTAAAACAATTTAAAACACTATTCTAACTTATTCACAAACATACATGAATATAGTTACTTACTTAAATATACAAATAAAGAATAAAACTTTAACACATCAACTTTTTTTACTGATATAAGTACATTAGTCACAAAAGTAATAAGGGGAGTTGTAAACAGCCATACTGTACAAGAGTTTCTGCAAATGTAGCTCTTTTATTTGAAACAGCAAAATGGTTTAGTGACGTGCCTCTCTGTTTTGATAAAATATCAAACAAGATTTTTCTGACGGCGTTTAGCCCATACAATCGTATTCTACTTTTTCCCGTGATAATGAAATTGTAGCAGAATAGTTTTTCACGATTCAATATATATTATATTCAAATACATTTGTTTTTGATTCTTAAACTAGTCATTTTAAGATAAGAAACCTTTTTAAGTTACTAATATTACTCAATCATAACAAACAGCAAACAAGTTAAACTAACACAAAAAAACAATAGAACACAATAAACAATTCAATTGGATAGTCGTAATTCTATTAATATTTATCTTGAAATAAAAACAAATCCGGTCTAGTGAAACAATAGAATACGAGACGATGATTTTATCGTTTCTCATGGATACTAGTAGAATCAGTTCGAGCTGCGTTTGTCTCTGTCATGATCTATATGCATAGCTGACAAGGATAGATCAGTTAGAAACCTATTCTTCGAATGTTTTGCCACCCGCGGGTGCTTCCAAGCCACACACAATTCCTAGGGCATCCAAAGATTAGTGGCTTTTAGAAAGTAAAAAAAATCTTGTAATATTTGTAATTTATTGACAAATATGCTTGGAACAAAAATGTGTTTTTCTTGTATTGGATTAATATTATATTATACATAAGGAATTTTAAACATTGCGATTCATAATACATAGGCTGCACTAAAAGTATCGGGAATGGAATATTTCCACTGTTCCTGTCATATTAAAATCTTTTTAAT
>DWHP01005670.1:0-11796 GCA_018247895.1 Parnassius honrathi | reverse complement strand
ATATTTACATTATCTGTACTAATTGTAAATTGTAAATACATAATTTTTATATTCGTTATGTTTCTTTTATTAATAATACCTACTTTGATTAGTTTCTACTGTTTTTTTGTAAGCACATTATTTTGTTAAAAGGTTTTAATTCCACTGTGTTGTGTTATTTTGGTGTTTAGTTTCGCAAACATGCAAGCTATGCATAGTCTATGCGTACTCTAAGATTTTTTTATTTTTTAATCCTAATTTCATGAATAAGTAATTGATAATATTTAAAAATGGATTTTACTTGAACCTATTTCCAAGTGAAGTTGTCTTTTTTTTAAATTTAAATACACTGTTTGAAATTAAAAAACAAAACTCTTTTTTATTTTTTAATAACATAAATTGAGTAATTCTGTCGTAATGTAATTGTAACGGAAATTTGATGGAAAGAGATATATTGATAGAATCAGCCATCACTTTGCGGAAATCCATTATAATAAGGATATTAATTGTTACTTTGCAACAATCCGCTCAATTAAATAAAATGATGTGTCTTACCTACATTGAAGAGCACCTCCCGCCCTCCCTAAATTGCATGCACTAATCCCGTCACCACCAATTCCGGCACCACTACTCCCAACACCACTTTTCTCAACACAGCTCCTCCCAACACCACTATTCTAGGAAAGACACACCATTGACGATAATACGACACGTGTTTCACCTCTACACGAGATATGTAGACTCTACGGCGGCTGACCGCTAAGTCAAAAGAAATCAAAAAAGGTAAGTAAGTTAGCGGTCAGCCGTTTAAGAGAAATATTGCTTAACCAAACTTATACAACAATTTATTCATAGAAGGGTTTTTATTTAATACAATATAACTCTTCCCCTGACTCGAACACGGGGGAGATCCTCCTTGGCTTGCTGTGCATCAAGTTATCCAGCATTTTTTTCGGTATCATGTCCAATTCTTGAGTAGCGGCTTCCCTGATCTTTGAGACTATCTGGAGAGGTGCATAACGATTCCAAACAGCTTGATTAAAAGGTGTCAAAGGCGTTCTAGCTCTAATCACATTTCCACCCCAAAAGAACACCGATTTCCCGTCTTGCTGAACGGTTCCAGTGGCAGTTCTTTGCTTTTCAGATTCTTCAGGTCTTCTCCACACACGGATACGTTCTGTAGTACTGATTCGTGATTCGTCAAAGAAGGGACCGTATTGCCAAATATTTTCCTCCTCATCTTCTTCATTTTACCGGAGGCCAACCCACTGCAATGTCTATCGCTGACGTTACCGTGAATTCAGAAGTGACCTAGACATCCGTGCTCACAGTCCAGCCTGGTTTAAGCAATTCCGAATGGGCTGAGTGCAAACTTCAAGTCCAAAAGCAACCCGCACTTCTGCTTTTCTTGTAGTGGCGTTGATTGTTGGGTCACGGGCTGCCAGAAATCCGATATAGTACTTCTGAGCAGCAGGCAGAATAGTTTGGCAACCATGGGTCAGCTAAATTATCCCGGCCGTGGTACCTCTGCTACGTGACCACGACACATGATTGGGATACAACAAATCTGCGTGCTAATTCTCTCGTGGAATATCCTTCTTTGTAAAACTTGGGATTGGAAAAATATTTTACATCCGTTAAAATTGATTAAGTCAGAATTTTGAATGAGGTTGGACTTAATTTCATTTTATATGGAAAACGATTGAATTTGTTTTATTTTTTATAAGCAAAAAATCAAAAAGATGAAGAAATTATAATATAGTCTACCGTAACAAAAAAGAAAAACGGGGTCGCCCCCGTGACCATGGGTGCTGTAAAGCTCTCGAAACGTCGGGTATTTAAAAAGTTAAATATACGCGATAAAATCCGTAAAAACTAGTATTGTTTCAATGTGTAGTGTTTGCGTAAATATAAGAAAACTTATTCTTTGTCTTTTAGTCTTTGGTTATAAATTTTTCGGATTGTGTAGTTAGCAGAAGTGGTATGGAGATAAAAAAGGAATATGTGAAAAGAATTTGAGTTAAAGGTACCAATAGTATAGTAAAATGGATATACATATGTGCACGTATAAATATACACCTAAAAATATTTGTGTCATTTGTTGTTGTCACTGTTATTAGATGGCCGGTTCTTTTCTCGCTCGAAGACTAAGTAAAGTCATTCAGTGAGGAAATGCAGCCAGTGTTTTTGGCACTAAATCACTGGGCATAAGACTATAAATTCAATAATTTAGAGTTTTATTTTTTTATGGTAAAAAATGTTTTATATTTTAATTTTATATAAATGTATTAAATATTATCAGTTTCCTGAGAGAAAGAGAGTGAAAAAGCAGCTTACTGTTGCTATTTCGTTGTGTAGAGAAACGGAGACCCCATTGATGGAAACGAGGCATTTTTTATATAATCTTAATTGAGGATAAACGTAAATGTTTATGAGCCGCATCATCCACTTACCATCAGGTGGATTGTGTAAGCACTCGTTTGTCACCCTAATATTATAAAAAATAGCAATGCATAAATAAGTTTAAAATCGACGTGTATAGGGTCTCGACATTTGAATGAAACGGAACGTTGAAACGACAAAATTGTAGTTAAGTAATGGGGAGGAAACTTCGGAGAGAGTTGTACAAACGATATTGTAGACCAAGAGTCGGAACTCCTTTGATCTTTAGCGGAAGGAAGGAGCTATTTGAAATGTAATACGAAATTGGTCTCGAGAGCGACGAGACATCTTTGTCGATGAAAGCCATTCATACATGGAGTATGTTTGGATATTGCTACTTAATTATTATTTCATTTGATACAGCATGTATTTGTGGGAAAAGAATTATAATAAATTAAAAACTGACATTGAATCTCTGGACATCAAGTATACTCGTAAATGACCGTCGCTAGCCTAAAATCTCTTGTGTTTGTATTTCACTTTTAAAATCATTAAAAGTTCTAAGTAATTTTTAATAATCTTAGTTATTTTACCCCGAATCTAGTCACTATGCTGTTTCTAGGTAAAAGGTTCTAAAGTCGAGAATGTTAAGCATACTAACCTAGAAAAACCTCTTTCATTTATGCCTTTAAGACACCATAGTTATATGGGTCGGGAAACAAAGCCGTCGCCGGAGAAATCTAGCCCTCATCTATGCGGATTAAAAAGTAGGAGCGGAAGCGTTTCTGTATGTATAACGCATCAAGTGGAGTATAATGAACGTATAAATGTTGTTGATTTAGCAGTTATAATTTATCATATAAAATTTTATGAGACTTTTATGTATTTTTTTCAAGACAAATAAAATTAAAAAGAAAAGGAACATGCTGTATTAGCCGTGTGGCGATGTAAGAGAGTCCATCGTCTCATTTTGTATTGTGGGTGTCGTAAGATTCACTTCTTGTGGGAATCTAAAGATAGATCTTATTACTTCCGATACCGATAGATGACGGTACAACAATTTTATAAACGCCAGAAGTATAACATCCAAAATGGCGGCGGGGAGCAGCGCCGAAGGTACGAAACGTCGGTAATACTATTTCCAATGATCTGCCAAGTGTAGTGATTAAGGTAAATCCGCCCAACAGTAATGTCTGGCAGAGATTGAAGCAAAGGCTACGAAGAAGAACAACCATGTGTTAATGCTGGATACACGCTTTTCCCATTTCTCTGCGGGCTTTGGAGCAGGGAAATTTTCGCCACACTGCTGAAGTTTGTGTTGGCAGACTTCTAATATCCTCATTTTTAATCACTCACACAAACAAACGGCCGTGCGTTATTTCACGGTCGAGCTAAATGTGCCATTTAAATGTTGATTTACCACATACAATTAACAATATTATTGTTGTCGCTGGGGATCGAACTCGGTATGTTTAAGTATTAAAAAATGTTACGGTAAGCGCTTATATAAAGCAATATTAAAGCATTATTAAAGTTCAATGCTGAACTTACATAAACTTAAATAGGTCCTCCCCTATTTTTGCTTGATAGGAGGGATTTTGCCATAGTTGCAACGTTTGGCAGGCGTTTTGGCAATCGCAGTGGGACTTTCAGTCAGGTCAATCAATGGTATCAATGGTATCAGTGATATAAAATTTTGAATCAGGAAGATGCTGCAGCCCATCTCCTGATTCAGTTTCTCTCTGTCACCTCTTCCAACACCCACGAGGCGATATGAAAGCGGATGTGCACACACCGCAGCTGCACGGTTAATCTATACATGTATACAAGTGGTAATATAAAACATTTTGTACAATCGACTTCAATATAATTAAAATGAGAACATCATCAATGTATTCCAAGTCAAATTATTACACATTATTAAAGATAACTCAAAAACTACTGGTCAGATTTTTATTAAATTTATATGGGACCACACGAGAAGTACCAGCCTTCAGATAACAAAAAATCATCAACATCGGTTTACCCAGAGAAAAGTTCTGAGGTAACAAGCATAAAAAAGGAAAAAAAGAAGCTTACAGTCGAATTGAATAAAAGCCTTTTTGAAAACGGTAAATAAATATTAAGGAGCCGTAGCAGCTCAGATGGGTAGCACTCGCGGCAAAATTTTACAGTACGCGAGCAATCCGATCGGTTCGATCCTCGCCGGCACCAATAAAATTGTTAATTACGATTTTAAGTGCCGATTTACTACGTGCTTGGTGGTGAAGGTAAAAATCGTGGGGAAACCTGCATATCTGAGAAATAAAAAAAATTTTTTAAGACATGTGAAGTTCGCCAACACACAATGGACGCGCGGCGGACACTTCCTTGCACTAAAACCCTCTCAGAAACGAGACGTATATAGGCTGTAACTTTAACTTTTACTAACTTTAAATAAACAAAACCGAGGTGTCTGTGTGTAATATTGAAATAACTGACTTATATTAAGCTCAAGGGTCACTTTTTATAGAATAAGGGTGACAAACGAGCACACAGTCCGCCTGATGATAAGTGGATGCTGTGACCCATAGACATCTACATTTACCGTCGATTAAGAGTCAAAACACAGATGCATTGTCACACCTGAGGATTAAGATAGAATGTCACGTTTGAAGTAAGAAGGGTCTCCGGATCTCTACACTCACCATACGAAACACAGCAGTACTAAGCTGCTATTTTATGCTGGTATTCTGTGAGAGCGAGGTTCTTTCCCGGTCGGGCCGACCCACTCGTGCTACAACCATAAAATAGGCTGTAGCGTGGCATTTCATGCTATTTAGACATAAATAAGCTATTTAAAAAAAATCTGCCTATCTGTCTTACAGCCTAGACACAAGATTACCATAAAGCTATTTTATACGATTAACTTATCTTTGGAATGGTTGATGGCGATAAAACTTTACGAACAGATATAGAGCAATTCCATTAGGCTATATTTTATTCAAAACACTCGAAGATTTCTTTTTAAAAAACCTACGAACGAAGAAAGAAATCGTAGCCAAGGCGGCGCTAGTATCTCATATAAAATAAGGATAGTAAAGTCATTTATATATTCTTATAGTCAAAAATATTAACAACCTCGGTGTAGGCTCCGCCGCAGTCTGGTAATAAATACAAACTCCATCTGGTCCTAACGAAAAGATGAGGTCTACGATGGAGCGAGTTTGCCCAGGAGAAGCTTGTTCATAAGCACTTTGAAGAGGTTCGGGTTATACGCACTCAGAAAAAACCAACGCCGGCAAGGCACGCCACACCTTGGCTGTCCGCATTATAAAACATGAGCAATTTCTTTAATTCTAATATGTGTAAATGAATTTAATTATTACTTTACTGGAATGCATTTTTTTTTGCAATAATTATTACAATAAACAGTCTCCGTTCTAACCAAGGACGCGAAAAGTGCATTAAATTCTACTCACGCTAATGGCACAATCGATTTGAACCTATCGTATTTCGAATTCACCACTCACACTTATTTCACCACCGTTTGACATGACAAGGTTCAATGGTAGTGACATTCGAAGGATTCCTTTTAAGGCCGGTATTGCATCAATCTATCACTGGAGTTCACTTTACTGACTGTTAAAGATTTTTTTTGCGGAAAGCTATTAAATAAAATTGGTTTCGTCATGCTACGATTGTGCTGCGATCGATTAAAGAAAAAGACGCAAATTTGGTGTTGAAACAAAAAATTATCACAGTTTTAGTTTAAATTCGTCAAAAAATAGAAACTATTATTTATAAGCCAGTGCGTTGAAATTGGTAAAGGGCACTGGTTTAGTCTAACAAAAACCTATTTTAGCTGTACGTCTTACGAACAACGAATCAAACCGTTTACGTCCAATGTATGGTATGTTGGCAACAAAGACATGAAAACCCGCCAAGCTCCTTGATAGTCGACAGTGGAAGGGAAACGGTGGAATAAAGTCATGTGATGCGATTTAGTCAGACTGCACACGTATAGTAAACAATTATAGTACGTATATGTTAGAAGAACACAGCATAATTAACTTGGATTCGATGAAACTACCTAAAGCTCAGCAAATATAAAAAAATATAAGTCACAATTTATTGTAAGAAATACGTAATTAAAAAATATTTATTAGGAATGCCGATTGGTCTATACGTCAGGTTGTACATATTACGTGTATTGTAAATATTTGACTGCTTTGTTGGTGTAGAGGTTGTAGTGGTGCGACTGCTGATCATGAGGTCCTGCGTTCAAATCCCGGGAGGGTCAAAAATCAATTATTGAGTTTTTCAGTCCAGAAATTCTCAGTAGCTGCCCGGAGTTAGGAAGCTGGCGGTGTCTCACCCCTTGGAAAGCAAGTTTTTTCGATAGTGTCAGTGTACCGTCCCATCGGATTATGAGAGTAAGGGAATAGAGAGTTCACCTGTCCTTGCGCATATAATTGGGCAGTATAATTCTGTCCTGCGCCGATGGCTAGTCTCCGTTGAAGCAGGTCGCCGTGAACGTAATTCTGTCTGGAGGACATTATTATTATTATTATTATTGTGAATACACAATATTTCATGATAACCCAATTAAGAGATCCATTTTCAGATAATTAATAGAATCAGGCGTTACTTTGCGGAAATCCATTACATTAAAGATTTTAATAATTAATTCGCACACATCCGCTCAGTAATTCACATGACTTTAAATAATCTATAACCGCATAACATCCCGTGGCTGTAATAGGAGGATGACTAGGAGAAATGTCAGGAAAATCCTATGACTTCTCTTAGATGGCAGAAAACCAATGCAGTTCTCACCAGATCTCAAATGGCCGGGTTACCAAGCGTGGCAACTAATGGCAAAATCTCCCTCATGAGACGATTTATGGGGTGGCCTAGAAGTGACCTTTTATTGGCTGTAATGAACAGATATGGATTTGGTTGCAGCGTAGCGGATCGCGGCCACTTAATATTTATCCATAAATATAATACGTATATAAAACATTTACACTATGCAGGGGAAAATCGTAAAAAGAGGGCACCGTTTTTTAAGCAAAAAAAAATACTGATTTATCAAGTTTTCAGAGGCGAAGGAAAACATCGTGAGGATTATGTGCAGTTTACCAAAATACATTTTCGAAGCGTCTGGGCGTAAAAGTCCCAAGAAACACAGGAAGCATTTTAACAAACGAATGGTAAACATATGTAGAACTTAAGATCTCTATAAATTCTTATATAAGTTTACCAAGCATCTTGACGCTTTACATTGGCATTTCAAAACCATTATGATGCTTTATATTGTATAAAGATTAGACAATGGCAAAATGCTTTTGTAAAGCCTTTTGTTTTAGTGCAGTAAACTACAATCCAGCTGTACAGTTTTCAGCTGTTTTTATAGCATTTGGATCTACAATAGCATTTTTAAATAGTAAATAAATGCTTAACACTGGTTAATAGCATAAACATGATTCTTTGTAATGCCAAGTAAATCCGCTATACAGTTTTCAGTTATTTTAGTGCCTAAGGGTCTACAATAGTATTTTAAGTAGTGAAATAATGCTTAATGCTGTTTAATAGCATAAACTTGTACCAATATAATATATCATAAATAAGTCAAACAGCTTTTAGCTGTCTTTAGTACCCTTTGTTGTGTAATACCACTTTTAAGTGGTAAGTAAAAGTAAAGCCTAGTACTGCTGAACAGCATAAATGTGAATCAATGTAATGCTCGCATTTTTAAAGATCAATTCATTTTTGGTTTATAGCTAACAGTTTTTTAATCAAATACACGTGAGTTATTGTAATACGTAAAGCTGTATATACATTAATTTTACTATATTTGTAGAACCATTTGTCGGGAGTATTGTGGGGATTTGCAACTTTATTGTTGCGTTCAAGTAATAACACTATTTCAATCCACACCAAATCGCTAAATACAAAAAAAAAATCGCTAAATCAATAGTATATCAGTGAACGCTTATAGACAATGACACTGCAGTAGTTTATGACAAGTCTTCTCTCTGGCCTCTGGCTTAATAATTATTAACGTGTGAGTAATTTTACCGGGCTGCTGTAGACCGACACCATTTTGTAAAAATTTTATAACCAAAAAATATTATCCATCGTATCTATTTATAAAAGCAGTAGTACTATATAATAATGATACTACTACCCAAGCAATACTTTTATGTTAGTTATGCGAAATTCGATCAATACTAGGAATACACAATTGTGTCGGTTATTGCACACATATCTTAGAACATTTTTTATCAACATTTTATTTTAAAACCACTAATATTTACGGTAAACTACACTGCGCAGTATTATTTGACGGCATAAAATAACAAAAGAGTCAAAAACTTTATAAATTTTGTTTTGATGCAAACAAATATGGTCGTGTCACTCAATCAGTATTGACCGCCTTCCTTCGTCCATTTAGTTGCGAGACAAAGTGAGTAGTTAAATTACAACGTTGATTGTACCATAAAATTTAGTACCGCGTAATAGAGATGTTTTTGCAATGATGTAGGGTTTAATTGGTTCTAACTGTGAACACTTAAATAGGTTTAATCATTCTTTTACTACATTCTAATGCTAGTTTCATTATTTTGTAATGGAATTAACATCTTTATTATCAATAATATAGCAAGTATAATGCTTCAGTGATGCGATTTGCAACTTCATTAATCGTAATGATGTTTTTTTTAAAGTAATCTGCAACTTTATTGACCTTAATAATGCTTCTTAAATGTTATTGATACCTTCTTTCATTACAATAATGTTAATTTAATGTGCCTGTAATGTAATTAAACAACAACTGTGAAGCTATTTAGGATCTAAAGCTGTACAATTTGGTCCCCAATAAACATTACAGTAGCCGTATAATCGTTTGTAATGCTACTGTAGCACCAAATCAAAATGCGAAAACGATACAGAAATTCTGTAAGTCGGCCTTTACTGCTTTGATGTGTTACTTGGGGTGGAATCTATCTATACAAATGACAAAAAATATTACTATGTCCGTTAAATAATCCGCTAGCATCCACTAGTGCGTAATATAAACTGTGTATTATGTTATTTAACTTTTATATACAATGTTCTTAAATGGTCTAAGCAAAAACATATTGTTGTATATGTAAGTAAATATCGTACAAATTCAATATCTACTCTAATGTACTTCATCAATAAACTGAGCTTAAGCAACATACATAATCTTTATAATGCACAATCTTTAAGCTATTTTACTCAACGGCCTAAGGTGAAACATTTGGAAGGGCGTTAGATTGGTCTCCGTTGTGGAAGTGACATAGGGTATAAACCTTTTCGTTTTTAGTAAACTTTTCTACGCAGTCGGGTTTCATAATTTATGTTTTAACCTCCAGATTTGTTAAAATATTTACGACGCTATCTACACGTACTAATTTTGTTACTTTCACTGGGTCGTAAGACTCCTTTTCTGGTAGTATAAGTAGACACATGCTCTTATTTATTTCTATCACCAAGCAACAGACTAAGTACAGTTAAAGATTGTGAGGCAGTCCATTTTAGTCGTCCGATTTGACAACGCATCTGTAGCATCCTTCGTTTGGAAATTTGCTGTAAGTGTCCATAGGGTTCCCTCCCGAACGGGTTCCCGCCTCATCGTGGCCTAGTAGCCGTGACTTTGTCACCCATGGTGAACGAAGAGGATCTCACGTGGCTCGCCTGAGGTGAAGGAACGACGCGAGATGGCCACTCCGAGTGGGGTTGGCAAGACCCCTCCAAATGTGTTAGTGAGCTGCGAGAAGGGTACAACCCTCCACCTCCCATGGCCCCACTAACCTTGCGGTTATAGGGGCCGAATCACGAGAGGTGCACGCGGTACTTGCTCAGGGCTCTTTCCCGCGCGCACTTTCTTGACTCTCTATTAGATATTTATTCTTCTCCCTGTCACATTTATCCACTGTCCCTTTCTGGGCTGGACATACAAAGAACACCTTCGGTTCCGGGCTGTTCTTCGCCTGCATATGTCTTCTCAAAGGCAGTCCTCCTTGCGTGACATCCGTGCGCAAACTCGCGTAGACGGCCGAAGTTCTCCCGCCCGTCAACGAGTTCCGGGTAGTAAACCTGGCCAATTCTTCCGCGTAGTATGTAATCCATCATCTTACACCACAGGGTTAAAAAAAAAAAAAAAAAAAAAAGGTCACCATAGAGCGTGCACTCCCACAGAACGTGGTGCCTATCATCGTGTGATGCTCCGCACTCACACATACTCGATTCAGCCAGTTTCATATCATACTGTCTCTTTCTTTAGGAAGTAGATAGGGACAATCCTCCACCTCCCATGGGGGTACTCCTTCCCCCTATCGATGCAGCCGAAATTGTGTCGCGGGGCAAGTAGAGTGTTGATAAGGCAATGCGCCACTCACCCTATCCACCGCCATACTGTTGAAGTGGTAGTGGGATCACGGAGGTAGCGGAGTGTTTGTATTGCGAGGCACTCCCTACCTCCCTACCCTCCGCAGCCAATACTAGATTGGCGTCGGAGCAACAGACCAGATCCACCGCTAGGGTCAGTAAATGTGGTGCTTCCAAGTGCTCGACTTTCCGGCCTTATGGCCTTCAATTATCGGGCTCGGGGTGCCCGATGCGCATGTGGAGTTGAGGCCGCGGTGGAAAGCGTGTCTTGTATCCCTGGTGCACAATATCTGATAATAAAAATGGTGAGGAGAAGTCCTCCCCCATAGAAGTGGCTGCCATTGGGACACTGACGCTGGTGCGATCGCGGATGTGTGCGAAAGCGTTCCCGTGACCATGCCAATATGTGACGAAAGCAGAAAACCAAGGGGTTTTAGTCGGTATGAGTCCGTCATAAACAGTCTTTTCCCTGGCGAAGCGGAGCACCTTAATATTTTACATGAGAAAATATATGCAAAAATAGTTGTCCATGGACTGCAGTAGGCACTTTGAAACCAAATGCATGTTTTTTTAATGAAAAAATGGTGTCGATAATTTCGACTTAATATTTATTAAATACCCATTTTTATTTTTCAAAAATCTTTTAAAAAATTGGTGCAAATTTTGAATAAAAAAATATCGTATTGATGTTGGGCTATTTTATATTCGTATGGTGAAAAATTATTAAATTATTATTTTTACTTGAAAATTGGTGCAAACCTGATTTTGTGATTATACGAATTTTTTATATAAAGAGCTAAGGTATAAAATCTGCGTAAAAATGTTATTTTAACTTGCAAGTTGGTGAGGATACCCTTTAAAACGATCATATTTTAGAGCTTTACACAACCTACCCCTTAAAAGGTGGATCGATAAAAATGGTATTTGGGCGAAGTATGATGAGAAATATTAGAGTTATACAACATGTAACAAAAACCTGTGGTTCCCGTTAACTGCGTTATCAGAATCAGTATCCAAGCGTATAGAAATATTTTTTTT